>JAIZAY010000427.1:0-48121 GCA_029531755.1 Holothuria leucospilota | reverse complement strand
TAACGACGTCCCAACACACTCGTCTTTTTTTGCTATGTCAGGCTGGCCGGTCTATATTCTACCGCACTTGAAGGGAAGTAGTAGTGTGTGCATAGTTTATAGAAAACCCATTGCCAGTGGCGGATCCAGGGGTGGGGTCGCCGACGTCCGGACCCCCCCCCCTCAAATTTCCCAATCTGCCCTTTTTCAAAAATAGTTTTTTTACACGTGGCCTAAAATAAAAAAAAAAAGAAAAACACGAGAGGTTTTGGTCACTCCCATCCAGTATCGATCATTTCGCCCGTAAAACTCAAGCTACAGTATATTTCGCAGAAATTTCGGCAATATATTTTGACATCGGTAGCCTATATTGCCCGCCCCGAAAGACGAACAGTGCAATCTTTTTTAGAGAGAATGTGACTACAGTATTTCTTACTGCCTGCTTGACAGTCAGGCATTCTCATTACTTTTCGCTTGGGAACCACATGTAGCGTACTTGGGCAATCAAAGTAATACAAAGCACACAGATATTACGTCATACTCACTAGCTAGCGCTTTATGCAACATATTACCGTTGGGCTTTGATATTGATTCCAAAAGGTCACTTCTAGTCTTTTGGTCTTGCAAAATAATGATCTGTTCACACTCCCTAAACGCTACATCTACAAAGCTTTCCCTCCACCCGCTGGATATCCCTCCTATCATGAACAAGAGAGAGTAGGTAAATACGTTTCGCTATGACATTCATGGTCTGGAATTACTTTCTTCTTTAAAGTGTTGCCCTAGTGATGGGAATAAAAGCCAATTTTAAGGAAATGTCCACAACCAAGAGTTGACCAGAAGGCACAATAGGCAAATCGGTGTTTGTTTCAGTTTAAAAATTACTATAGAAAATCACCACCAGGTCAAATAACGTAATGTTAGTCGGTTCAGTTTTTGACGTCTTTCAGTTGGACCGATGACCGGTCTGCTGTCGCAGAGTACCGTAGTTTATGTAAAGGTAGTAACTTTCATCCGATATCGCAAACCCTGTTGGTGTTCTCTTGTCTGTGTCACGAGGTACAGTCAGTTGGTGAGCAAAGTTTGGCTATTTCATCGTGTAGTCCAGGTGGTTCCTCTACAATGTGTGTTATCTCGGATGCAGTCTACAACCCCTATAGCTTTTCGCTTTTCCTTTTGTTCGTAATGATTACATATGTGTTTTATGTAAGCCTGCCAAAAATTTTCGCGCACTTCGCGCGCTTTACAATTTCACGATTCAGATTCTAAAGTACACTATCAGTGCGCAACTCAGTTTTTGGAGTATTCAGTGCCCCTTTGCAAAATATGCCCTGCAATGGTGTGGGATCGTGAGGCTCCTTCATGTCCCCTTCTCACTATGATGTTTTAGTGTGGGAAGGTGGGTCAAGGTCGAGAAATCGCATCCGGTCTGCCCCCCCCCCCATGTCAAACATCTTCCTAGGCCGCTGACCCATGGTCGGTTTACTTATTTTGGCTTACAAGAGGGTTAATTCTGTGATAAAACCCAAAATTTTCGGTACGCTTTGTCCACTCTTTCTCAGTTCCGTTATACTTATAGCTAAATAGGCTAGTAAAAACTCTTTGAAGTAGAATACACGGATTTATGTAAATATCATTTCGGTCAACGTTCTCTTGTGTCTGTCGTGCGGTACGGCTACTGACTCGAGGAGAAAAGTAGGCCTACAATGAAAGTTATGCCAGAAAGGGCCAAACTGCCGGGACAATTTTCCTGTATAAGCTTTAAATAAATACAAATTCTTATGAGTGTAGGCTTACCCCAAAAAATTTCGCGCGCTCCGCGCGCTTTGCAATTTCACCGTTTAGATCATTCCAGTTTTTGCATATTTCTTGGTTGATCCTTTCTTTGTCTGACGTTTATTAGAACCAAACTTTAATAAAAAAAAAAAAAATGAATGTGCCCTTTTTTGTTGGACCCACCCCTCAAAAAAGACCCTAGATCCGCCCGTGCATTGCTGTCTTTAGTAATGCATTTAGGGCCATTTATCAATGAATAGGAAATAGCACCCGAAAATCCCAAAGTAACACTCGAAATGGAATTGGGGGGGGGGGGGCGAGTTTTTTTGAAAATAGCACCCGAAATTGATAAAAGTGTCTTCGACCCTGGAGTACAGTCAGTGTGGGTGCAGGAGCACAGCCAGTTGGGACAAACCTGTTTTATTTCGAAGCATGCTTCGAGGGTACAGTTTTTCATGCTATGTAGCATTAGTTCTGTGTTGCTAACCTAACCTAGAATACTAACATAACTTAACGTAATCTCGTACTGCATCATTCTGCAGTTTTTTATGCTTCGAAGCATGAATTGAGAAAACAGAACAGAAAAAATTGTCCCAACTGGGTGCAGCAACACACGTCTGCCAGGCGGCAAGATCAAAGGTAGCCTGCATGGTTCACACGGTCTATTTGTGACGTCATTTGTTTGGAACTTGGCGCTGCTTACTTGCAAGTCATGAGTGTATCCACTATGTACTAAAGCAGCGCAGTGCTCTAACACCGTACCTACTGTACTTGCGTGCGTATGGCAAGCCATTTTAACATTTACCTCCTAATTATACTTAAGCATAATTAATTTCACTTAAGTAAAATTCAATTCGGCTTAAGTGAAATTAATTCAACTTAAGTAAAATGAATTCAGCTTACGCAGTATTCTACTTAAGTAAAATTGAAATTTACTTAAGCAGAATTGTCAAAGCTGATGCAGCATCCAATTTCACTTAAGCTGAAATGTATTTTACTTAGGTGAAATACAATTTAACTTAAGTGGAAATGAGCTCGATTTGTACTTATTTTTAATCGAAATTTGCTTAAGTGTAATTAAATTTTACTTAAGCTTAATCGAATCCTACTTAAGCTCATTTTGATTCAGCTTAAGCAAAATACATCAGCATTTTACTTAAGTTAAATATGATAACACTTAAGTAGAATTCAATTTTTTTGAGCATAGCCTATTTTATATCGTTTTTGCTTTGATATTGTGGTCCTTATGGCAAATTCAATTTCACTGAATTCAATTTCACTTAAGCTTAATTGTATTTCACTTAAGCTTAATTCTATTAAGCTTAAGTAGAATTCAATTCCGGTTAAGCTTAATTGTATTTTACTTAAGCCTAATTCTATTAAGCTTAAGCAGAATTCAATTCCACTTAAGTGAAATTCAATTTCACTTAAGCTTAATTGTATTTTACTTAAACTTAATTCTTTTAAGCTTAAGTGGAATTGAATTCCACTTAAGTTAAATTCAATTTCACTTAAGCTGAAATAAGTAAGCCAATCACATTTTACTTAAGCTTAATAGAATCTAGCTTAAGTAAAATTCAATTAAGCTTAAGTGAAATTGCGAACCTATTTTACTTAAGTTGAATTGAATTTTACTTAAGCTAAATATAATTTCACTTAAGTAAAATTCTATTTCACTTAAGCAAAATTAAATTAAGCTTAAGTAGAATGCATTCACATCATTTCACATTTAGCTTAAGCGAAATTGTATTCTACTTAAGTATATCACAATTTTACTTAAGCAAAATTGAATTTTACTTAAGTGAAATTAATTGTGCTTAAGTATAATTAGGAGGTTAATGTTAAAATGGCTTGCCATACGTGCGTGCACTGTGTGCGTCTGTGAATTGAACTTGGCCCATGAAGAAATATATTAAACCGCGTACGTCTCAATTATTGGATGCAGGGATTATATGCACACGTCGTTGTTGCCATGCAAGAGAAGAATAAGGCTAGGTAATACAGTTTAGACAGTTCTTCAAGAGAAGGTAAGACATCAGAGTTACAGAAAAAGACAGCCAGAATTCCGTGATGAGCCACAGTGCTCACAAATTTGGTAAAAGTTCTTAACTCGGCGTTTATTTCAACTAAGCCTATTAGGCCTAGGGCCTACCTAGCCTGTTAGCGTTATTACTATTAGTTAATTTAGCGTAACCTAAGCCTAAGTTAGGCCTAGGCCTAACATCAGTTCCACCGTGCGCGTACTTAGTTATGCCTCATACTGGGACACGCTTGGACTTTACTACGGTGGGGACACGCGTATAGTTTTACTTTCATGGCGCCAAGAACTAGTCATGCTTGACACGCGTGATCGCAGTTCACTCTAGGCCTGGGTTTTTACTTAGGAGCGCTCAAGTTTTGAGCCAGAGAAGCTTAGATAAGTGTGCATCTGAGCATGTCATTGTGTGGCTTTTATGGTGGGGTTTGTTAAACCGCAGGTGAAAACTGAATTTTGAGTGTCAGGAAAAGACAGTGGTCAATGTAACGGATCATTTACCTTTTTGTTCAGTTTTTACAGCCAAATTTAAAAAAAATGTTCTTTTGAACATCTTGACCTTTGACCTCTGACCTTTAAACTATCATACTGAGGGTACTGGAGGCGCAAATTCCAAGGACTATGCACCCCCTCAACAAGTTTGGGGTCAGTAGTACCTTCAGTTTTGAGTGAGTGCACGGCACACTTTTGACCCCAAAATTGTCATTTGACCTTCTGACCTCGTGACCTTTGACCTCAGAAGGTCAAGTGTCAAGTTGTGTAAAGTAGGTGTCTATCAGAAAGTTATGCGAAGAAATGAGGATCGTTAAATGTTTCCTTCAGCTTTTACAGCGAGATTTAAAAATTTGCTTATTTTGACCTATCGTGACCTTTGACCTGTCATGCTGATGATATTGGAGGCACAAATTCTAGGGCCTATGCACCCCCTCACCAAGTTTGGGGTCATTAGTACCTTCAGTTTTCAGTGAGTGCGCGTCACACTTTTGATCCCAAAATTGTCGTTTGACCTTCTGACCTCGTGACCTTTGACCTTAGAAGAAAAAGTGTCGAGTTGTGCCAAGAACGCTTCAATACGAAAGCTATGTTAAGAAATCAGGGCCATTTATTGTTGCATTCATGTTTTATAGCCAGATTTGGAAAATTGCTTATTTTGACCTTTTTTGATGGTTGACCTTTGACCTATCATGCTGAGGGTATGTAAGGCAAAAGTTCCAAAAACTATGCACCCACCCACCAAGTTTGGGCTCAATCTTGTTCTTAGTTTAGGAGGAGTTCGCGACACACTTTTGACCTTGTGAATGTCATTTGACCATCTGAGCCTTTGACCCAAATTTTAGGCATATTTGGTCACATGACCAGGAAACAGGACCTTCACCACCCCTTTTGCCCCACCCTTGAGTAGCGGTCATAAAGGCCCAAATTTCCCTACCATGCATTTCCATGGTTACGGTTGCTATGGCGACTGGCAGAGGTAAACGTGTGTACTTTTCAAAGGTAAACGAAGCACAATATCTCATCACCCACATACTACGCATGTGGGGATGAGATAATAATAGTGTACGTTCCGCCGCTCGTTCCATTTGTCATGCAGCCAGCCGGCCCGACGCGCGCCATCTGAAATGGTGAGGCGCGCCACTAGTTGGGAAAGCCTGCTCTAAATATTTGGGGGAACATTTGATATTATGTCCCCCACTAAAAATATCGAGGGGGACATGGCCCCCTGCCCTCAGTGATCGACGCCCTTGAAACTTTCCTTTACATATGGTGGGCGGAATGTGCCAAACACTTTAGTGTCAGATTTGTCGGGCAATAATGAAGTTTGTAAAATTGGCACTGTTGAAGTTCTTGTTAAATAATGGTTTGCGTCAAAGAGAATACTTTAGTAGTGTAATTGCGGTGATCTGACGCTGCAGAATATTAAGGAAAATATCTTGTGGGGGGCTGTAGCCCCTCGCCCCGCCTCCTAGGCCTATGAAATATATTGCAGATTTTTTTTATAAAACAAGTGCAATGGAACAAGACTGTCTGATTACCATGACACTGATAGTTTTTGGTTGGAAGTAATGAGTAGTGCAGTCATGGTCTACGTTTAAAGTTTCTGTTTTTCCACACATTTTCGCTGTTGCTGTGGGTTGAAAAATTGTCGAGATAGAAAGCTATATTCTTGGGCTGAGGAAAGGAATTAAACTGACTGTTTGGAGGTATTCAAAGAATATTGGTACATCATTACCCTCTTTCCTTGTATCTTGCCTCCACTCTGGCATTAGCCTACTAATGCAACTTCTCACAGTGAAGCATTGTCACTGTATGCCAATCACCTTTTGGTTACACTTGAAGATCCTTGTTTTCAGAAAACACATTTTATACAGTTTTGCAACCCCATGTCATGAATAAAACTAAGGTCCACCCCACCTCCTAATTTGTATAAGCAGACACAGAGGCCGAGGGTTACTTTCTTTTGTGCATAATGGCCCTTCCTGTTTGATTTAAATTTTGCTTGTGCCCTACCGAATAGTCTGCTTGAAAAAGAGCATCTGTTACCCAGTGAAGGCTGCAACTGCAGCCTCAGTGGTGTACCTATGAATATTTTCCTACGAGAACATGAGGCGGGACTATGAGGGGAAATGCGTGTTGGTTAGATTGGTTATATTGAGAAGGGCATGAGGTGGGTTTGCGAGCGGAGCAGAAGGGGAAATGCACCACTTGCAATCCCCTTGTAGTTATGGTACTCATTTTACCCCTGTTTAATTGTTATGCCATCTTGAGGTGATTTCATTACCTTATTAAATCATGGTTATTGCAAAGTCCTGAAAACACTGGGTTTCATCTCGCATCCCTTTTTTGCAACATGTATTGGTCCATTAGCTCCTGGCCTCGCTCCCATCCCCACCCCAGTCCATTGCCCTTCCAGCGATGTCAACGCCACAGTATAGAAATGCCAGTGTAGTCACTTATTACACATTGAGAACTGTGATTTAATTTTTATTGGTTCCAAGTAAAATCGTATGTGAAGTCTGATTTCACTACCCTAGTGCCCCAGTACCCTTTTCCTCACCTCCTCAATGACCCTTTGAAATTCATATTTATCCTTTGTGAGACATGATAACCAATAAAAACGCCGTCAAAGCGTGTTTTATTTTACCACATGATGCAAATAGAAGACACGAATTGTTAAGTCAGTTCGTATCTAGTAAACTACCCCCTGGCACTAGATTTAATATACCGGAAGTTACGAATGAGTTTGTACTCGCATATATCAATAATTTAGACACCACCAAAGCTACTGGCATTGATGAGTTGAGCGTTTTTATCCTAAAGAAGAGTGCACCCTACATTGTGTCAAGTCTTACTCATATACTATATCTTAGCATTAAAGAAAACGTCTTCCCTTCGACTTGGAAGTCAGCTAAAGTTATTCCGATTTATAAAAGGGGGTCACCCGTTGACCCAACAAATTACCGACAGATTGCAGTGCTACCAGTAGTGTCAAAATCTTAGAGAAACATGTTCACCAAAATCTGTATGAATTTGTTAATAGTTTAGAGCGACACAGTCAGGATTTAGACCTTAACATTCATGTGAGACGGCCTTGCTTAATTTGACAGATTATTGGATGGAAAATCTCGATAATGGAAATTTAGTAGGTTCAATTATGTTAGATCTTAGAAAAGCATCTGACCTTGTAGACCATGGTATCCTGTTAGAAAAAGAATATTTACCAATGTTCTGATTCTTCAATGAAATGGTTTCACTCTTATCTATATGACAGGACTCAAAGTGCATGCTTGAACGGAGTTACTGTCAAACCCCATGTATGTTAAAAGTGGTGTCCCACAAGGTTTAATTCTTGGGCCTCTTTTATTTTTCCTTTACATCAATGACTTGAACTTATGTTTTAAACACTGTTCTGCAAATATGTATGCAGACGATACAACATTTCATGTATGTGATAAGAGTTTCGACGAGCTTTCTTAGAAATTAAATGATGCTAGGCATATATACGAATGGTGCCAGCAAAACAAAATGGTCATTAATGCTAAGAAAACAAAATGTATTTTAATATGTTCTAAGCAAAGGAAAACTACCCTAGACCGTAAAAAACTTAAACGTGACGATAAATAACCAGCTGCTAGGAAATACTACGTCAGAAAAGCGCTATGGTGTCAGAATCGATGCGAATCTTACTTGGAATGTCCACATTGATTATGTTTGTAACACCATAAGTAATAGAATATCTCTGCTACGAAGGATTAAAAGATATATTGACAATCCCTATTAGTGTTTTATATTCTAAAGGATATATTGTGCCAGTCATGGAATACTGTAATCTTGTATGGGGTTCATGCAATCAGGGAAACATTGACTTTATTGAGAAGCTTCAAAAGTGTGTGGTCCGAATAATTATAGGTGCGAGCTATGACGAAAGGTCAAGTGACCTTTTTGCTCGACTTGGTTGGCATACTTTCTGTCAACGTATTAATATGAAAAGACTTGCTATGTATGGCATATAAATCCCTCCATGGACTTGCCCCACCTTACATGAAAGAAATGTTTGATTATACGTATGAAATACATTACTACGGGTTAAGGTCATCTACATCATCAGGGCTCTTTATGACTGGTGGAAAAACTGAATTCCAAAGAAAAAGATTTTCCTACATTGCAGCAAAACAATGGAATGCTTTACCAAATGAAACAAAAAATGCAATCAGCTTAAATAGTTTTAAAAGATAAGTATTAAATTTTATTTAATAGATTTTGTTTTATTTTTTTACTGGTTATGTCTTTTAAGTCTCATCCCCATTTGCTTACTTACATTTTATATTCATGTGCCATTATTTTAACCATCTCTTTTAAGTTTTTTAAGTTTCATAGCATTTTGTACAGTATTTCCTTTTAAATTTCGTTTTTCTTCTCTTAATATCTTACACTCTTATGTTTTTATGGTCCTTTGCAATCCTTTTAATTCTCTGCTTGTTACATTGTATTTTGAAGGCCTCGTGGAAGATTAGCCACCTACGGCTAAACGAGTCACCTTCGTGAAATAAAGTGATGATGATGATGATGACGATGACGATGACGATGACGATGACGATGACGATGACGATGACGATGACGATGACGATGACGATGACGATGACGATGACGATGGATATGACGATGACGATGACGATGACGATGATGTTGATAACACAAAAGTTCAGACTAGCTGTGCAGATCAGTATCAACGTTCAACTAACCTATCTGCACGTACGTACAATGCTCTCCCAGTTGGAGGGAAATGGCGTCAAATAACCAGTTGTCGCAACTCTTCCTATAAAGGGACTCTAGTGACGACTACTCGACTGAGTGTTAATATGCAGATTGCACCTGGATGACTGCTGTACTGAATCTTGAGAGCTGAACTCGAACGACAAACTGTTTTGTTTCTACCAGATGTTCACGATGACGTAGACTCTACAGAGAAGCCAGAAGCTATTGTCAAGGTATACTTCCTAGCGTCAGTCGCGTCCGCGATGGATCCACATAGGCTTGGATTAAGTGTAAAGTATTCATACGTAGTTCAAGCTGTGTTCAGAGGCTCGTGAAAATGATATCGTAATTAAATTTGTGCAAGCAGGCCTAATGTAACTTTAGTAACGTATTAACGATGTATTGTGAAGAATAGGCTTCCTCTTTGTTGTGTTTGAGGCCTAGTGATAGGCTTACAATGGTTACTGAACCCTTACAGTGTGTACTCTGTATGATATGGCCATTGGTATGAATTACTGTGTGCTGGCAAGTGTTATCCTGGTGTGTGCTGTTACTACGTGACCGACCGTGGTGTGACCATAGTGGGTCAAAGGTTAAAGTGACTCATTCTGTTGTGGTGACGTAATCTTAAGTAAATTAAAGGCTTTGTGTAAAGCAGACACCAAGCAAGGGTGTATTTATTATCAGTGGGTTAAAAGTGATGTAGACTTTACAAGGCATTTTTAGTCTTTTTAATCATTTTTTTTAGTAACTGGGGTTAAATAAACTGGGGGATGCAAATAGAAAGTTGTGTCATGTCATTGTTTTAATGTTTCCAATGTAGGTTATTGTCAAGTTTGATTGTGAGCCAGCGCCAGATGTTACTGATGAAGTAAGTTTACAGAGCCCTCGTTATTCGTAGACAAACGTCACTTTGTGAATAGCCTGACATAGTTCTGTGTGTCAGTCTCAAACGAGGTGTAATTACCCGCACAGTATCTATGCGCCTGTATTTGCATGGGTTTATTGCCGTGGGTATAGACAAGGGATGGTAGGCACACGTGCCGTGACTTAATGGTCGCTCCCATAGGATCTATCATGAGAGAGACAATTTTGTGTTTAAATGCACTCAGCTATGTTGCAAGTAGGAGTTAGCTTGGGTCTCCTGACTGTCGATGTAGTAATGTCGCCCTCAGTTATGGATGTATATGTATTTATTAACTTGCTTCACAACTACTGGCCTGATAACCAGAAGGCTTGGCCAACGAACCCTTATTAAAAGTTAACATTGTAAAGGCCGCCCCCAAGAGAGGCCATCGGGACATAGGGATTTATTGAAAGGGCGTAACCTTACATTCGTTTACTGACTTCTTCGTTTCGGATACTGGCAGGGAAATGGGCCCGTAATTCATCCTGAATCGTACAGTTGTTCTCTTCTATTTGTTCCATGGTACGTATCCCAGAGATTTGATCATCTAGTCTACAGACAATGGATACGATACACTGCAAGTTAGCTCCGGTAGGGGGTCATCCTCCCGGACAGTTGAACTGTTTCTTCCCTCAATGATTACAGATCCTTCTCTTCATCTGACCTTTCAAATCCTACGTGTAATTGGGGACTAAACACGGTACAGCAAGTATTACATCGTACCAAATATGCTATGCAGACCAGACAAGATACTGAAGGGGGAGAGATTTTTGGGAAAATATTTTTAGGGGAGAGAGATATACCAAAATGATAATGTTTAGTTTCTATTGAGGAGAAAAGTTAGCCTATGTGATAGTTTTCTTAATATTTTTCCCATCAACACCTCTCGGTAGTTTTCCTTCCCTAGACCCCACCCCTCAAATTTGTACGATTTCCAAGAAAGGTTCGCTCTCCTAAAGTGGCCACTGTTGAAGAAATCCTAACCGTATGCCATCTTCCATGACCCAGAGATTAGGCATGGTTATCAATATTTTCGCGAGGCAGCGTCTTGTCTTGCAGCGTTATTTGGTAGAATACACTGTTTGATACCCATGCAAAGATCCACAGAAATTCTACTACGATCTAGCGAAAGCTTGGGATATCTTTAGTAAAGACAGCGCATAAAAAACCAAAATTGTTCGAGCTCATGGTTATCTTGTGTTTTCTTTTTCTGGCATTACTCAGTTGGCAGAAAGTATACCGAAAGATCGGACATGATATTTTGCGGTTTAGTCTGTCACTTTCTTCCTGTCTTGTGAGGCGGCGTTATTTCGCTTGTAACTCAAACATAGGGCACACGCATAAAAAATCACGCTTTATTCACTTCTTTTTTCTTGACACTGGCCTATAACCGGTGGTGGTGGGGCTACTTGGGAGGCATCCCCACCATCTTTCCTCTCCCCTCACTTGTTCCCCACGTGACTGAACTCTGAATTGATGAAATGTCCTAAAATGTGCATTTTGGCCCGCTTCGCGCACACCCATTTCTGGTACTTTCGACATTGTTATCCCATTCCAGCGGCCCAGGCATATTTCCCCACTTTCGAAACGGATCGCCGCACATGCATATAGTGAAGATAATTACCGTGCACAATTTAGCATTAGTTTAATATAGGCCTAAAAAATTACTCTATTTAATCATGTTCATTGAAAAAATGTCAGTATTCGCGGATGGGTTAAAGTACGGTGAAAACCTGAAAAGGGAGCCGGCAGTCAATTTGAGTCCATAGGGAGGAAACGTGGAGTGGAAGGGAAGGGGATATTTTCACAGTGACGTTATGGAATCTCCGCCACTGGTACGCAGTCAATCTCCGTTTGCCCCTTTTTGAGACGGAAAGTTGTGTAGTTCATTACACCATTTGTACATGCTATACAAACATCACTATGGGTCACCCTTGAAACTATATACTGAGCTATCGAAATAACCGGATAGGAACACATGGGTAAAAACGGATATAAGTCCTTTGTTGTGAGTACAACCGGTGTTTGAACTGAAGAAACTTTGATTTTTCACTATTATCAGTTCACTGTTCTCAGAATCCCGGACCTGGCAAGAAACGTACTTTCATTTCGCACAAAACGAAACCAGCCATTTACGGGGTTCAAACATTATTGAAAACTTTTGGAACTATTCACTTTACTGCTGGAAGAATGGAAACAATTGAAAACAACATTTCTGGAATGTATTAAACAAAAGAAACTGCAAAGAGTTGTCGTTTTTGCTAAGTTAGAAACAAAACATAAAAATCCACCATATCAAAGGACAGCATTCGGAGACTGTACTTATTCATAAATGATCACGAGGTAGCCTGCATACCTACCTGTCTGTAAGCTTTTTGAGTTGATAAAGGCAGGAATGTGTGAGAAAACAATCTCTGCTGCGCAGAATTTAGTTTATGAGGGGTTGCTTAGCGAAATGAAAAAGGAAACAAAAAGAAAAAAGGCTGCATGCGCATGAGTAGAAACTGAGACTTTTTAAAAACTTCACATATTCATTTTTTTTAAGTGGAAGCTTTTGACGGCTTCACTAGAAATCGAAATTTTTACTTTGAAAAATATGGAAGACATTTGTGCACTACACGAAATCGAATGTCCACTTAGCTAGATACTGTCACAATAGTTCCGTTTAAGCTTAGAGCCTTGGTTCTCTACTGGCGGACCGTGGGCCATTTGCCTCCGCGAAATGCACAAAAATGGCCCGCGGAATATTTGAGGAACACGAACTTTTAATAAGAAATAATGACGTTGAACGAAGTTCTGGCTACTAAAATAAATTGAAAGCAAAAACTTAATTGAATTGCTCGCAGCCCAGGAGAACCTCTGGCTTAGACCCTTCCCTACCCACCTACAACAAGCCATGGATTCGGCCTTCAAAAGGGCCATCAAACTACATTTATTACTTACCCAAGTTAACATGCATCTCATGATGAGTTACCATAAGAAGACAGATAAGCAAGCTTGGCAAACCATAAACTAAAGAAGAACACTGTCATTTACCACTAACCCCGAGGGCAATCAAGTGTTTATCCAGCCCCCTCATTACACAACCACACCAGTGTCCCCCATCTACAAGCCATGTTCCTCTGAACCTGGTCATCTGACTAGGGTCGTTACCTCCCTTACTCCCCCAAATACTTGGTATACATGTTTAAAGTCTGGAAACGCCGGTAGATACGCCTTTTAAAGGTGTTTTAGTCCAATAATCCGAGGAACAAGGGGGCAAAGACAACGTCCCTTCCCCATTTCCCACTCATGGGGATCTGGACTACTGGGAAGATACCTTTCCAGTCAACCTTTGTAACGTGCGCTTCTCTATACATATAGCTTATCAATTATCTCTTTCAGTGAAAAGAAATAACATTGAATTCATTAGAATGTCACTTATTATCTTCATTAAATACCCACCCTAGACTTTACACCTCACCAAAAACACCTTTCTCATCGGGCAATTTCTGAGCATCGGTATAGGTACAGTTATGGAGGGCGCAATGTCACACAACCTGCTGTCAAAGAGATATGTCATGTAGGATATGATGTTTGAATGCTTGAACAGGAAAAAAAAGGTTATAAGAATGACGCGATTGTACGAAGCTCTAGATAGGACATGGTAAAAATTTTTTTATTACGTACGTACGTAATAATTATTACGTACGTACGTGATATTATTACGTACGTACGTAATAAATATTACGTACGTACGTACGTAATAATTATTACGTACGTACGTAATAATTATCACGTACGTACGTAATAATTATCACTTTAGTACGTGACTCTAATACGAATGTAGATACAGCGCTATGATAATAAGCCCATTTATTATGAAAGGATTCATCTTAGGGTAGATTATTCTGGACACTTTAATTGTGCACTAATTGACCTTCATACAATCACAAGGTGGTTGACCGCAGGAATTACTAGGTGTTAAATACTGTCCTTTTAACTTAGGGGTGGGGAACCTCCGGCCCGCGGGCCGTATGCGGCCCGCGAGACCATTTCATCCGGCCCTCGAGGCAATTCATAAATGACAATTCAAAATCACTTAAACTAATTGATAATAATCTCTTAGCCTACCGTACGCACAGTTTAGCCTGCTTATGCAGTACCACTTCTCGTGTATTCACGTAAATCTGCTGTGGAACACTACCAGTATATTAAATCCCTGTATGCTCGATGTAACATGCCAACCGTTTCGTTACACGTAAATCGGGTGCCGAATCCCTGTACTTCAGTAGGTAATGGAAGCTTTGCGTGACTCTTTAGGCTACATAACATTGTACAGAATCACACTATCATTTGTGTAGGTAGATTCGAAAGGGGTTGTGGGACTTAAGAACTGTCTCTTCGAAGAGTGAATTTAAAGTCAGAAAGTGGACAATTTTGCAATGTAAATGAGGAAAAAATAAAGTCAGTTCAAAAATACGCAATTTTTTCGGCGTGCTTCGCGCGCACCTTTTACTTGCGCTCATTCATTATTACTTCACGCGTAGGTAAAAAGACAAACGATCATATTGTGATACTTCTGGCTTGTTTATCCTTGCACATTCTGTGTCATTTAATAATGGTGAATGAGCATTCTATTGTCCACAAATTAGAACAAATCCCTGATCTTTTCGGGGCTGCGTCCCAGTCCTTGCCTAGACTTTTCCCCTAGACCCCACTAGGGCCTGTTTGGGGCCCCTTGGCTTGTCCCCTTGGTGGGAAAGCTTATTGCGCCCTCTCTATGTGCTACCCGCGAGTAGATTATGACCTTCAAAACGGCCCGCCAGAGAAAAAAGGTTCCCCACCCGTTTTAGGTTGTCTAACTCACAGGCACTCGGTACTAGTATAGGCTGGTCAAGAGTGTAGGCTATGCGGTTACTGTATACCCTTGGCCAGCCTATACTAGTACCGAGCGCTAGTAAGTGTCTGCCAAGAGTGTACGCTATCTAATACCACCAGCCTGCTAGTACCGAAAGCCTGTGGTCAAAATATCTTAAAGTTTCAATCAAGTTAAGCCAATGGCTAAGAAAAAAGACAATTAGAGACAGCAGTCATTAACAAATTTAGTAGTCACGTTTCTCCTGTGCAGTGGTGTCGCCAGATTTTTCGAAATGGGGGGGGGGGACTCGGTGGCAAAATGTTCCACCGAAGGGGCACATCGATATGAAGAACTGAGCCTCGCTAAAGAAGTCGTGCTGGCACAAAGTGATATCATGAAAGCGTCTTGGCGCAGGGACCTTTCAAAGGGCCCCTGGTGGGGTCCAAAGACAATCCCCAGAGCGGTTTCAAAAGGGAATGTCCCCAGAGGCTCTGGGTTATCAAATTATTTGTAAATGGCATTGCATGGACACTAAGCAGATCACAGAAATAAAAATCACAATTTTACCCAACTCGGACTGACAATATACTGATTCGGGTGTAAGGGTGTCAGCTTGTCCGTCGGATTTAGTTATGGTTTGCATTGGGCTACATAAAACCACCCATGCTCCTCAGCAGGAATAAATGTCGATACAACTACCTTCCAGTTATGTCACTTAGGCCTACTTTTGTGCGCGCTTTGCTCGTGCACAAAGCCGAGGTAGTCCCAATGGGCATTAGCCACCAATTTTTCTCGGTTTACTACAGATTAAAATGCAGGAAAATGTTCATTCTACAATTTTAAGACACCCCAAAGCCAAAGCCTACTACATTACATACAAGACTTCTTTTTTCAAATTTCCCAGGCGAGGCCTTGTATCCGCCGCTGTGCATCTTTCGATGCGCTAATACAGTGATTCTCAAACGCGGCCCCTGGACACTGTCGGTGCGGCCCCTGACTTGATTTTACGTTTTGGAAAAGAATCATATTCGACAAGTAAAAAACCTGGCAAATTTGAAATAAGGAGCAATAATCCATGCTGACATGCATGTAAAATCGTTTATTTTGAAGTCACTACTTGACTCATTTTAAATTTGTTCTCTAGAAGTGGTGCTAGATTGCTTAGGGCCGGTGCACACTGCACGGACCCGACTGCGATCAGATGCAACAGGACTCGACTTCTCGTCGAGTTGCATGCAGTTGTGACCAGTTGCGTCGGGTTGCAGTCGGATCTAGCCGCACGTACACTATACACGAACCCGACTGCCACCTGCAAACTCATGATTGTTCGATCTCGCGTCTCGCAAAAAATGGCAGGTATCACAAACAAATCGTTGCGTATACGTCGGCGTTTATTGTTGCTTTAGTGCTTTACCCGTGCTTTAAATGAAGACTTTGACAGTGAAATTAAGCCGAAAAGAGTGGTAGGGCAGTATAAAGAGGCGTCATGAAGATATGGTACTGACTGTCAAAGCTCCAGTAATTTCATCTCTTGTTCTTCTGTCCACATGAGAGCTGCCATTTTGTTTTCTGCTCTGTCATTTGATTCACAATGTTTTTTCATTGACTATACACTAAAATCGCGTCGCTGTCGGGTCGGTAACAGCCGCACACTGCCACGACCCGGCTCATCTACGAAGCAACCCCCCCCCCCCACACACACACACACAGATACAGCTGAGGGACCTCTTACGTATGAATTTCGCCTTGGCGAGAGTGTCCTCTCTCTAATCCTGAGATCATCCCTTGCAGCCCTCGGCCTCAGCCCATTGTAACGCATTTTAGCCCTCACCCTCAGAAAGATTGAGAATCACTTCGCTAATTGTAAGGGTTGATTCCAACATTAAGTCCTACTGGGCAGATGAGTGGATTTATGAAACCCAATGCAAACCATAACATAATCCATCACTGGCTTAACTTGAATGGACCTTCAAGAGAGTTTGATGCACAGGCGCTCCGTACTGAGTATAGCCTGGGCAAGGGTGCGCACAGTAAGTGCAAGCACTTCGACAGCATGTACTAGTACCACCAATCTACATGGACAGTATTTGACACCCTAGTATTTCCTGCGGTTCACCACCTTGTTGTATGTAGGCCTTTAGAACACAATGGAAGTGTCCAAGTTAATCCCTTAAAACCCTTCATAATAAGTGGGCTGATTACCACAGTGCTGTATCTGCGTTCGTACGTAGTAAGTACCACGACCTACGAACGTGATTTTTATTACGTACGTACGTAATAATTATTACGTACGTACGTAATAATTATTACGTACGTACGTGATAATTATCACGTACGTACGTAATAATACTACGTACGTACGTAATAATTATTACGTACGTACGTAATAAAAAAAATTTTTACCATGTCCTATCTAGAGCTTCGTACGATTGCCTCTGCGGAATGCAAACAGTTTATCCTGTTTCATTTTCTCTGGAATTCAAACAAAAGAAGTGAAAGCTCCCCCAAAATACTCCTGGCCCTGAAAAACGGGTTTACAACCAACAACGATAATGGAATGAAATTTACATCACGTCATTGCAATTTGCTGCAAACAGATGAAAACAAAGGAAGGCGGCTACAGTCAGCAAACTTCTGGGGATAAATTTTTGTGGTTTGGCAGCTTTGACTTATTACGGCTAGTATATTCTTTAAAGGGCGTCTCCCCTTCTCATTCTACACCATTGACCTAGGCCTTTATCAGGATATTGCTTAGATTGGTTCTCAAACTTTTAAATGGTTGGGGCCATTTGTAGAGGTAGGACTAAGGTCGAGAGCCGCAGGCAGTTTTGTAGCCAGGGTCTGTCCCACGAGGGGGCAATGCAGTATGTTCTGTGATCGCCGGCATGGGGGAACGGTTAATGGAAGGGGTGTCCCCCTCCCTTTTGAAAATTGTTTGAATAATAAGGTGTCCTTACATGAAACCTGGTGCTACGTACACTACCTTTAAAAAAAAAAAATGTACGTATTTCGCGTTATTAAATAGAAACAATTCGGCATCAGAGAGGGAGGGTATATGGCCCAATGTCCCCTAAATACAGTACTGGCCTCGGGAGAGGATCCAGGGTTTTCTTTGGCGAAATGAAGCTCATTTATGAATGCGAAATCCATACTTAAACGAAAATGCATCTAAAGCAGGTAGTGACGGATGCATAAATTTTTAATAGGGGCGGTTTCGTGAGAGAACCTCTGTACAGGACCACCCCCAGTTTCTATCATGCTGAGGCAAAGTCAGTAACAAAATGCAGGGCGCTGAAGTGTCACGTGCCGCGGAAATGTAATTGCATGGTTCAAGTATTAGTCTTATACACCCACAGAGCTGCTTGCGTAACCGACTGACTATTCTCCTGAATGAGTAACGCGTAGTTTTCAAGTGGGTCAATTTCAATTACCCACGCTCAGCAGTCTAGACCGCGTAGGCTACTACCAGACGGCGACCACCACTTACAACTGAGCGGCGAATTGTCTCGCAACGCCTGTATGATGGTATTTCGAGAGTTGCTTCGTAGCCATTTCAAGTCATAATGCAATATTTAGGAGTCAGTAAATATCTTCCAATAAAAATGGTGATCTGGAACAACAACTTTGTTCTTCCAACACTTATGTCCGAATGTTTACCAGATATTGATTGGCCTTTAACAAACCTCTTAGATACAGTTCTCCAGATCCACATTAAAGCCATACTCAAATCGTTATATTTAGTCTTGAGCCCTAACAATGGGGTTTAAAGTTTAGGTTTCACCTTTAAAATATTCTGTTATGATAACCCAGAAATCAGCATCATACAGTCATAACGAGCCACTCTAGTAGCCTACAAAAAGTAGAACAGAAATCAGTCTTAGAAAGCTAGTCCCTATATGTGTGTAATGAACTGTTTAGACAAAATGGATAGTTTCTAACCCTGGAGATACTGTATTCAGTCACTTCTCCTTTAGTGGGTGGCCCCTGACCCCTTTCCTTTGCACAGCCAGGGCCTACCAATCAGTTACCATCACAGTGGATATTAAATAGCCAGGCTGAGCCACTACAGTGGAAAGCCAAACCAGTGGCGTAGTCAGCTTTCCCAGTGGGGGGGGGGGGACAAGGGCAATTTTCTTCCTGATTTTGACATTTCGTCCTGGACTTCCCGGAACCCCAGTTTCGGTATGGCAGAATGTGGGTGTATCCGGGGGAGCCGTGACGCCGCCAGGCTTTGGTGATTCGGGCGGGGGCACAACAGATGATGTAATGCCACTTCAGTTAATCCCCCAGGTCTGCGTACTTGCAGCTATTTTTCATGTGCCCCTGTGTTCGTATACACAGTCGGGATTCTTTCTTTGTCACGTGTCACTACATAAAGGTGCAGTCCTAGGGAAGGGTCCAAGGGGAGGGGATGTCCCCTTTGTAGAAATTTTTGTTAATTTAAGGTTGCTCAGGTGCACAATGGTGCTATCTGTGGGATATTTTTGGAGCTGATGACATACCATAATTTAGTGTATTCTGGCAGGATGTTTTTTTTTTTTCAACTGAGTAGCGACGCTTAATTTGCACCTTTCTAATGCGCCCTGCGTTTGTATACAGCAGTGGGGATCCTTTGTTTGTCACTACATAAAGGTGCCGTCCTGGGGAAGGGGTCAAAGAGGGAGGGGTCCCCCTTAAGGTCCCATTTAAGGTATCTAGTAGGACCTAGTGACTGATAAACAACCCCTACTGGCCTATCACCCCCCCCCCCCCCACACACACACACACCTTTTCATGCACAGTAACAAACACAAATATGTTTGTATCGTCACTACAGTTTTGCGTGCAAACTGGGTACGTAATGTTTGCAGTTAGCAGAGAGAACACCTTTGTAAAATCATAAACTACGTGACTGTAGGCACATTGCCTTTGTCAGTTAGTCCTTGTGTCAGGCTTGACCAGCGTTAATTTGCAACGTCGTGACACAATGTTCCATACGCTAAGGAAAAACAACGCTCCGTACGCTTACTCACAGTCTAGGTGCATAAAAATACTACACCTCCCATACAACTACATTCGCGGGGCACGTGACACTTCTGCAGCGCACAATTTGATGCGCGTCTTTCCATTGACACTCGCCTTCCAGCTAAAGCTTAGGATTTCTCTGACTTCATCAAGAGTGACGAATACGATGGCGCTTTTCAGGGTGAAAGAAAAGTTTAAGCAGTGAATGGTCCTACAGTGGCCTGCTAAGACCGGCAAGGGAATAAAGACCTGCATACGTGCGACACATGACAATAATAACCGGGGGAAGTAAATATAGACTGCAGACGTGAGTGACCATGCCAAGAAGGAGGTTAAAGAGATGTTTCCGGAAAAGTGTCTTAACGTTAGGTCTTGTGGTAGCAAATGACAAGTAGCCTACTAATATAAATGACTGGACACCAGAAATAGCGTTTGATGTATCTACTTTTGTGGTGTTGGGTCATAACTTAGACTCAGCCCGAAAATAAGGTGAGTAAAGGGCAGGCACTGGGAGCTATTTCGCCCACTTCGGTACCTTGTCTGGATTCTCGCCTAGCACCTGGCTTTCGATCTAAGCCTCCAATGTTGAAAATTTGCCTCGCAAGAAAAGTTATTTAATTTATAATGGCTACTGACAAATGGGAACACCAGTCAGTGTCTCTAACAGTGGAACTCCGGAAACTGGCCGAGAAAAAGAAGAACGGGGCGTGCCAGTGCAATCATTAGAGTTTTGTTATAATGATTTTAGTTGTGCCGTGTCTAAAACCAAACCTAGAAAATGCCATGTTAGGGAGAGGCGCACATGCAAGCCTTGTCACTAGTGTTTAAATATGCATACTGGATTGAATACATGAATAAAGTTACATGAAGGCTACTCATGCAGGTACTTTAACAGGGTCATGACCCATGAAGGCATTGGTGTGGATGCACACAAGCTAACCAAAAGAGTTATACCCATTTATATTCCCCAACAAGTTTTAGGGGATTTTCAGTTCTGCTAGGGTGTCATATCCATAGCGTAGGTATGATTAAGTTTGTACATGTATCCCGACGTTGGTCACTCGCACCCTTGTGAATGTAGTTGGTTTTACGTCAGGTTCAGCTTCAAATAGCTTAATTGTACACCCCCCTGACAAGACATTGTACCCTACCCTGATTTCTGTGGAGGCCTGTAATTTTATCTTCAATCCCATGCTGGTTTTATTGTATTGGAATTATTGGGATACGGAAAACGAACCGGGAAGTTTGACTGTTTGGACAGGTAGGCACTTATATTCGATATGATATATGTTACTCTCCACATTTGATATGTTATTAACTCAATGAGTACCATTCTCATATCCCAGGGGGCTTTCTCTCCCCTAATATTTTTACTTCACTATTTTTGATACGATTTCTAAGATCCACTGCAAATTTTGTGTTTGATTTTGACCGCAAGATGCTAGTAAGTCCTATCCAACAGTGCT
This sequence comes from Holothuria leucospilota, assembly GCA_029531755.1. Classification (NCBI taxonomy): domain Eukaryota; kingdom Metazoa; phylum Echinodermata; class Holothuroidea; order Aspidochirotida; family Holothuriidae; genus Holothuria; species Holothuria leucospilota. Next base: position 26,861 of record JAIZAY010000427.1, on the reverse strand, counting down.
TAATTCAAAAATTACTGGGGGATCCCAAGAACCCTGTGTTTTGGCAATTTTGAGGGATTTATGGTCTTCACTAGGTAGCCTTTTTCGAATTTACAAATTTTTTGCATTGTATACTATTGTACGGAATCGTGCCAGATACCAGCCTGAGGAAATTGCTACTTTAATTTCAACATTTTTCTTTGGGTGGGCCCCAGAACCCACCCAGTCAAGGGCTCAAGGCCTCTTTCGTACAGAGTCTTCATTGTCCCCTTGAATCCTTGCCGAGTGCAGAGAAATGTGGCGCGCTTCATGAATATGCTTAGACAATTAGAAAATGGGATGGTAGAAGTTTTCTTACAATCTTTAAAGTGGGCATGACACGGCCAAAATAACTTTTGTGTATTGCAAGATTGGGTACAGTATTGTAAAAGCATCATCTCACACACAATTAACACCGGCACAGTTCAGCATAAGTAGAATTTGAAGAAAAACGTCCAGAAATCTAATTTCGAAAAATGCCGCAAAAGGTCACCTGACATTTATGACGCAATTGGCGGCACCCCGCACTGCGCTATGTTAGGACGCGTATTTAGATGTGGAACTAATACAACGCTTTGGGAAAGTTTCATATCTTATCAACTTCATGAAAATGCTTACATCACAATACAGAACACAAAGCGCGAACCAATAATGTGCATGCTAAGGCGCGCGTGCACTCGAGCACGCGCGCTACGACGAGTTTGCGAGCGTGCATACACGTCATTGGCGCGGACCAGGTCGGGGGCTTGGAACACATCATTGGTCAGTATGTACGCGTGCATATGAGCGTGCGTGTTTTAGTTTTCCTATATACATATAGGGCGTTCCATTGGTTCGGTGAGCTGGTCATTTACGCCTGAAAAGCGTTTCATAGCCCTCACAACTCGTGAACTCGTGCGGTGAGCTGGGAATTTTCAAAGCAACTCGAGTTACCCACTTGGGACAACATGGCGGGCGTAGCGAAGGCAGATAAAGAATGAAGTTACGTTCCTATTTTACCTTTCAGCCAGTAAAATTGATACACAGCTCTTCTAAATTTGTAAATCTGAAGACGCAAATCAAAGATAAGTGTTCAGTATTGATGATTTTACTCAATGCGACAGTTTTGTCGTTGTTTTGATGATCGATTCTTACACCATTTGCCTGTTCGTCGAACATCGTCTCATTTACGTGTACGTCAAACGTACAGGCTACGTAACGATGTTATTGTTGAATAGTGTATAGCTATCCGTTTCACCACTTAAGACCGAATGAAACGCTTTTCACAAGTAGTGAAGTGGTGCACACCAAGCGCACCTAACCAATGGAAGGCGGCAATAAACCTCAGCTCAGTTTCTGTGAAAAAAGTACGCGGTATGGTCGCGCGTGCTGTACAGAACAGCTATGCACATATATGATATGAACAGTCCATAACAAGCGCTTGTTGTAGGCTGTTCAAAGACAGTGTTATTGCGAATGCTGAGCACGCGCTACTCAAGTATCACGATAGCACAGGTGTTAGTTGAGATGATGCACCTGCTAACGCGCGTTACCATGCCTATGATTCGGTGTGTGGAAACGATAGATGAACTGCCTCATACATGCACAGAAGTTCTACTGACCGTGCCGCCAATGACGTCACGTCTTGAGACGCGCTCACTACGTTTTTTTCGGTTTCGGATTTCAGATGGACTGAGTATGGCCTGTTTTGAGAATTCATAAGGTCGTTTTCTGGTGTATATGGACGTAGTTTAGACAGAAAAACATTCGCTTTATTTCAAGATGTGCCCAAAGAATATTTACTGAGAAACTTACTTTGGCCGTGTCATACCCACTTTAACGCCAGTAGCTCACCTCGCCCGCACCCACTCACTTCCTGTCGCCGTATGCTTCTCGCATGTGCAATTTAAAGGTGGTGAAATCGGAAAAGTTATGCCCACAGCCCGGACGTCTTCGTCATCAAAATGGTAGTTGTCATCATCAAATTACTGTCCACCATCATACAAATAGCGCTCGTTATCATCAAACTAAAGTCCGTCATCGACAAGAAAGTTGTCTTCATCATCGTTAGTGTTCGTCATAATCAACTTTTGTCCTTTAGTCACGGTCTACGAATACGCCCTATAATGGCCAAACCGAAGCAGTTCGATGAACAATGCTAAAGTGTGACAAGTTGAAGGGAAAATGCATTCATGCCAATTGGAGTTAGTGTATCACGGTATCCTAATTCATCAATGGCTGTTTTTAATCATGTGACCATAAAAATTAATTTTGTTAATAAATTGTTCGATTCGCCCAGAAAAACTCATTGATGCACATACAGGGTACATTGTATATTTCTAAAAATTCATGAAAGATACTTGCAAGGGAAATTAGAGGATTGATTTTTGCAATTACGGTAGCTGATGTTTCAAAATAAGTATGGGACGACTGCATTTCCCCTTTAAGTTAAGAAGGACTCCTCGGACGGGAAATGCTAATGACTCTTAAAAACCAGAATGCAAAAATGCATTGAGGTTTCGATGATATATGTTCTATTCCAAATAATTCCATGATGTCCCATATCTTTCAGTCACTGGTCAAGTGCTATCTTAACATGTTGGAAAATAATTTTAGGTTCATATTTGATCTTGGGAATTCCTGGGAAATATGGCATTTTGAACGCTAATGACTCGAGATGATGATCTTGGGAATTCTTGGGAAATTTTGCTTTTTGATCCCTGTGACCCCAGATGACCTTTAACCTCCAACAAAAATGAAAGCATTCATCTTTTCACCATAATGCATCCACATACTGAGTATTAAATCTATCCAAGCTTCCTACCTGGAGATATCGTGTGAACAAGGTTTTCAGTGTTTGACCCCCAATGACCTCAGATGACCTTTGACCTCCACCAGAAATGATAGGGTTCACCTTCTCATCATAATGCATCCAAATAGCACTTTTAAAATCTATCCAAAATTCCTACATGGAGATATCGTGTTAACAAGGTTTTCAGTGTTCGACCCCCAGTGACCCCAGATGACCTTTGACCTCCACCAGAAATGATAGGGTTCATTTTCTCATCATAATGCATCCACATACTAAGTATGAAATCTATCCAAGCTTCCTACCTGGAGATACCGTGTTAACAAGGTTTTCAGTTTTTGACCCCCGGTGACCCCAAATGACCTTTGACCTCCATCAAAAATGAAAGCGTTCACCTTCGCACCATAATGCATTAACAAACTAAGGATAAAATCTATTCAAGCTTCCTACCTGGAGATATTGTGTTAACAAGGTTTTCAGTGTTTGACCCCCAGTGACCCCAGATAACCTTTGACCTCCACCAAAAATAAAAGTGTTCATCTTCTCATCATAATACATCCACATACTAAGTATGAAATCTATTCAAGCTTCCTACCTGGAGATATCGTGTTAATAAGGTTTCAGTGTTTGACCCCCAGTGACCTCAGATGACCTTTGACCTCCACCAAAAAATAATAGCATTCACCTTCGCACCATAATGCATCCACATACTAAGTATGAAATCTATTCAAGCTTCCTACCTGGAGATATCGTGCTAATAAGGTTTTCAGTGTTTGACCACTGATGACCCCAGATAACCTTTGACCTCCACCAAAAATGACAGGGATCATTGTCTTACCATTAAGCATCTACATACTAAGTATGAAATCAATCCGAGCTTTCCAGCTTGAGATATCATGTTAACAAGGTTTTCAAGATTTGACCCCTGGTGAACCCAAATGACCTTTGACCTCCACCAAAAACAATAGGGTTCTTTCTCTCACCATAACACATCTACATACTAAGTATAAAATTTATCCAACCTTCCTATCTTGAGATATCGCGTTAACAAGGTTTTCAGCGTTTGACCCCTGGTGACCCCAGATGACCTTTGACCTCCATCAAAAACAATAGGGTTCTTTCTCTTACCATAACGCATCTATATACTAAGTATGGAATTTATCCAAGCTTCCTATCTTGAGATATCGTGTTAACAAGGTTTTTCAGAGTTTGACCTCTGTTAACCCCAGATGACCTTTGACCCCCACCAAAAACAATAGGGTTCTTTCTCTTAATATGGGGCATCGATGTACCAAGTTTGAGAACCGTCAGAGTTTCCCTTCTTGAGATATCATGTTAACGATCAAAGTGTCACAAACACACATACACACACATACACACCCACACACACACGAACACACACACATACATACACACACACACGCCATCACGAATGCATTGGTTTCTCTTATCATCGAAACCAATAAATCGACGTATCCAATAACCACCACTAATAGTTATCAAGGGTAGATACCATACCAGCCAGATAAATCACCTGTAAAGAAAATCAGGAGCATTTGATACCCATACAAATTGTGATGTGGCAGTGGTGCCGGCACGGAAGGGGGTTGGAGTGAGGGCGTGCTACCAATCAATTTTCCGATTTTTTCTTAGTTTTGTTTAAATGAACTCAAAAGGCATTTAAGATAAAAATTTCTGTAGGAGGTGGGGTGAGGTGAGGTGTGTTTTGACTGAGTGATGGATATATTTTAACCATTTCCTATCACACTTGTTCCAAATCTACAAAATGTTCGTATTCTTTGCAAACTATAACAACTTTCGCGCTCTCTACCAACTTTGACATCCAATCCTATTTTATCTTTAATGTCATTCCAATCGTATTTGTTAAAGGTACGTTTCAATGTTTTAGAACAATTCCAACACAAAATTTCGGCGGTTTTCGCTCGCATTTGCCACGGTTTACACCATGCCTGATGACCATTATCAAGGCGATAGTGCACCGAATTATTATGGTGACGACTATTTTCAGAAACTTTGAAGTCCAATCTCTTGCATCAATTGTGTGGCAATTTTATTTTAAGGGGTAACATTTGTATCGTGATGTACATCGTTTGAACATGGAGCTACTACTTGGACAGGAGAAGAAACTTCAAAAATCCCTTTGAAGACGACGAGCGTGCCGCGAAGGTCAAACTCATAAAACCAGTTAACACTTTAATCCCCCTCCCTTTGTACTTCATTGGAGATTCAATACGCTTAAGAGGTGTTAAGAAGTGAACACAATAGGTACATGTCGTCTGCTACATCTTGAAGAAGACATGCTTATCATTTCAGCGTTGCCAGTCGCTTTGAATGAAAATTAAATTGCTCGTTTCGTCGCGTAGTGTCGCTTATACATAAGTGCTGCTTTGATTCCTTGTTAAAAGCTGAATTTGTATAAAACCTTTTCAATATGCGCAATGATGGAGAAATTGATTAAAAGTTAACAGCAAAGTATAGACTCGTAACTAGTCCGCTCATTTGCATATGGCATTAACATTACTCCTAGCACCAGCACCTATTCTTATGAAGCAATTACCAGTCGTTTTGTATTTTTACTCTGCATTTCTTATTTAGGTGTCGGTAAATTCCCCGGCATCAAATGATTGTACTGCTTAATCCATTTGTTAGGCTCTCAGTAGAAATGAATGGGGTTGTCAATGATAAGAAGTCTAAATTGTGAGTGCGAAACAAAAGAAATGAAAAGCACTGAGTCTCATCATCGATCGTTTTCAAGATAATCTCCTCACGTATGCCTGGGCCTAATTGGATTAGCATAAATTAAAGTCGAACTTTCTTCTCCTGTCCAAGTAGTAGCTCCATGGTTTGAAGTATATTACTCTTTACACAGGCTTATTCAAAGGCCTTTAAGTGTATTTGCAAAGAATAAGCGTTATAAAACATGCTTATGCCCTATCAATCCTCTGCCCTTGGTGTTTTACATTTACCCCCTCTAACTCGGTCGTTCCTCAATGGAAGCTGTTCATTCGGATTCTACTTCCCATTACACTCACTTCGGGGTAATTATATGAGATTGCATAATTGGTTAGCCGGCTTCACTGCGAGGCTCGAGGTAGGGGACGTACAGATCACCGTTACCATCCTTTTTTAGACAACCGACAGTACCCTCAACAGAACCAAGCCTACGGCAGAGCACCTCACAGAGGCCGAGGCAGACGCCATGTGACTTAGATCCATCAGGTGAGGTATGTTTTTTGCCATCCAAGTCCACGCCCCCAGTTACCGCTGGGCGCTTGCAACATTTCCTGACTCAGTGGCAAGAAATTACTAGTGACCCAGTCATTTTGAGCTATGTTATGGGCTATGACATTCATTATCCAAAACAATTACCACACTCTGGTCTCCTGTACAAACCCGACGACCGGGTTTTGCAACACGAAATAAACAAACTTATCGCAAGAGGGGTTCTCGAAAAAACCTCGCACTCTAGCGACGAGTTCATTTCCCCAGTATTCTTACGACCTAAACCAGATGGCTCTTACCGGATGATTCGTAACCTAAAGAAATTGAATGAAAATGTGGCATACCATCATTTTAAAATGGATAGTTTACAGTCTGCACTTAAACTCATGGAGCCAAAGTGTTTCATGGCATCGGTCGACCTGAAAGATGCCTACTATTCGGTACCAGTCAGTCGTGATAGCAGGAAATTTCTACGACTGCTTTGCAACGGGAAATTATATCAATATATTTGTTTGCCAAATGGACTGGCTTCAGCGCCTCGTGTATTTACAAAATTGTTAAAACCCGTTTTATCAGAGCTGCGGCGTCTAGGAATTTCTTGCCTGAGTTATATTGATGATGTTTACATACAGGCCAGGTCCCAGATAGAATGTGCACATGCTGTCAATCAAGCGGTGCATTTGTTCGAAAAGGTGGGCTTCATAGTACACCCTGAAAAGTCAGTGCTCAACCCCAGTACCAATTTGACTTTTTTGGGGTTCGTCCTTGACTCACAAACTATGACTCTTAGACCTAAACCAGAGAGAATAGCATCAACCCTATCTGAGATCACAAAATTTAGAGGCAAGCAAACAAAAACAATAAGAGAGCTTGCTCATATCATTGGTATCCTAGTTTCTCTGTTCCCAGGCGTGCAATATGGCCCACTCCACTACAGGGACATGGAACTCCTTAAAATTAAACTCCTCAAAAAACATCATGGGGAGTTTGACACTCAAATTTCAATTCAAGATCACACTTTCGGGGAACTTGATTGGTGGCAAGAAAACCTCCCGACAGCATTCAAATATATCTTAGATCCTGACCCTGAAATAGTCATTGAGACGGACGCTTCACTGCAGGGTTGGGGTTGCCGCTCCACTACCCTCGGCACAGAGGCTCAGGGCAAGTGGACCTCTCATGAGAAAACCTACCACATCAATATACTCGAAATGCTAGCTATCTATTTTGTGCTCAAAGCATTGGTTGCAAACTACCGTCATAAACATATCAGTATTCTGACTGATAATTCAACAGCTGTGGCATATGTTAATGGGATGGGTGGTACACACTCCCCCCGTTGCAACTCTTTAGCCAAAGCTATCTGGTACTGGTGCTATGCAAGGCATATTTGGCTATCTTGTTGCCATTTACCAGGAAAAGACAATGCCACCGCTGATAGCCTGTCACGGAAATTTAACAGTAACACAGAATGGATGCTAAACCAGTCAATTTTTAACGATATTTCTCGGCTATGGGGGCCATTTCAGATAGACTTATTTGCATCCCGCACAAATAGGCAAATATGCCTTTATATATCATGGCGGCCAGACCCAGAAGCATTGGCAATAGATGCTTTCTCAATCAATTGGAAAACTTACTACTTTTATGCATTCCCTCCCTTTAGCCTAATTTCCAGAACCCTCCAAAAGATCAAGAAGGACCATGCAAAAAGAGTAATCATAGTTCCACTGTGGCCCACGCAACACTGGTACGCCAAGCTGTTGACCATGACCACCAATATGCCCAGGACGCTACCAAGGAAAAAACCTGTCCTATCGCTACCGGGAGCGGAACAGCACACACATCCTCTATCCCAGTGGCGTAGCTAGGGGGGGGGGGGGGCAGGGGGGCAAGTTGCCCCCTCTGGAAAAATCTTGGGGGAAATTTTGAAAGTGAATATATGGTGAAATTTTCGCATGATCTGGTAAAATTTTGCAGACTTTGCAGACTTGCTATATGAAACCAGTATAATTAGTTTTATTCGCCAGCTTTATGTTACCATATTAGACAAGTTGATGGTCTCAAAAGTGGATTTACCATCGGGTCAAATGGGTCCGGAGTCCGGACCCAGCGGAGTCCCCAAATCCTTTGCCCCAAAGAGTAGAACTACAAATCAGCGTCGTAATAGGTAAAGGTGAAAACAAAAAATGACAAATTTATCCGAAAAATGTATGTTTCCGTTTCCGTGCGCTTTGCCCGGACCCATCGGAGATACTTGCGTCTAGTTATAGGCATACATTGATGTGGAAAGCTATCAAAGGCATTTCAAAATGTGTGAAAGAGAGACATCCTGTAAAGTTTTAACTTCAGTGTGCTCGATCATGTCTAACACAAACCAGTGGCGTGTGCAGGATTTCGAAGGTGGGGCCTGTGCCCCCATCCGCTTTCAAACACGCCATTAACACAAACCTGACCACATCAAGGATAAATATGGGTACAAAAATATTTCTTGTAAGAAAACTTGAGTGATATTTGCTACTGCTTCCAAATTGGCAGGCCGTTAGCCCGAATCACTTTGGCTATTTATAAGAAAAATGTACAAATTTTGTCTTTTGTGGCCTTTTTCTGGTGCGCATCAAAATGTCATTTGAGAAAAAGTTGCATGGTTTACTTAAAGCTGTTGCCCCCTCTGAAAAAAATCTTGGGGGAAATTTTGAAAGTGAATATATGGTGAAATTTTCGCATGATCTGGTAAAATTTTAAATTTCTCAACCAGTACACTTTATTTATTTAAAAGTATATGCCACACTGGCACAACCAGTCCTCATTCAGGTTTTCAGAGATGGAATGATGACACCATGCTTATAGTTGTACTAGTTATGTTTTACTATCTGTTTTATACAGCATGGGATCTCTGGGCCTCTGACAAGGGACTCTGTCCTTTTTCTGTATACTTCCAATGTTTCTTGATAATTGAAGCAGCATTGTGGGATGCAGTTTGTTAGAATGGGTCAGTGGTCAAGTGCTATACTCTGCTACAAGGGCAGGTCCTCGTAAAATTTGGACTGATTGTGGTGAATGTGGTGAACTGATGAAGGGAAAGGTGTACCAAGGTTCACTTAATTACTGTACTTCACCCATTGTGATTCTGATCTACCAGTAGGACTCAAGAAAAATTCACCAAGACCTGAAGACAAGCAAGGTAAAAAAAGCTTCCTAAAAAATAGGAATTCTTGGTGATGTATTCAGTTTACATTTAGCACCAAATGTGGCACCATTTTGCATCTAGCCCACCTTATATGAGCAAAAATTTTCCAAAAGGGAGAGGGATACCCCCTCCCCTTAGACCCCTTTCCCAGGACGGCGATCAGTCACATCAGCCAGGTCAGAGTAAAAGCACCCGGACAAAATTGGGACCTGCGGAGAACACTGATTATTAGGAATCAGCGCAGATCACTAATTGGGGGAAATATTGGTGCTCTTGCCCCCTCTGACAAAAAACTTGGCTACGCCACTGCTCTATCCCACAAATTGCAGCTGGTGGCATGTGCAGTGTCCGGAATCGCCTGCGAAGCTTTGGAATTCCAGAAAACACTACAAACATCCTCATGGCTTCCTGGAGGCCATCTACCCAAAAACAATACGCTACTTATCAGAACAGATGGCTCGAATTCTGCTCTAGACTGTCGATTGATCCATTTCATCCCCCTGTGAAGGTACTACAATTCCTTACAGATCTGGTTCAGGCAGGCCTCAGTTACTCCGCAATTAATACGGCACGATCTGCCCTCTCTGCCCTTCTGGATGTTAACCACAGACACACAATTGGCTCACATCCGCTCGTTCGGAGATTTTTAAAAGGAGTTTTCGAAGTCAGGACCCCTGAACCTCGGTATAAGAGGATTTGGGATGTGTCATTAGTATTAAATTATTTACGCTCATTGCACCCTTATTCAGACTTAATTTTGAAACAACTTACTCAAAAGCTGGTGATGCTTGTAGCCCTAACCTTGGCCCAGAGGTTACAAACACTATGGTTAGTAGATATAACCAACATTCACTTTGGGCCAACAGAAGCTGTATTTATTTTGCCTAACAAGCTTAATCAGTCACACCCGGGCTCAAAGCCCTTGGAAGTAGTATTAACAGTTTATCACGAAGATGAGAAATTAGATGTTTATAGTGTCCTCAAGCGTTACCTCCTAGTTACCAAGCCACTAAGAGGAAGTGAAACGCAATTATTTATCAGTTATATTCCTCCCCATAAACCAGTTTCTAGAGATTCCTTATCACGGTGGATAAGGGAACTCTTGGCTGCAGCTGGGGTTGATGTGTCCCAGTATGCTGCCCATAGTACCAGAGCCGCAGCGGTGTCTGCTGCAAGTTGTAAAAAGTTGCCAATAGAGGACATCGTAAATGCTGCCGGGTGGGCCTCAGAGTCAACATTTGCACGTTATTACAAAAAACCCCATACAGGTAACCAGTAACAATTCCTTTGCAATGGCAATTTTAGATGCTTAATACGGTGTAGAGAAACAGTACAATAGAAAAGGATTATTAGTTATCACAAGTACATAGTTCTGTTGTTCATGTTAGCTAAAGCAGGCAGCTTTGGTCCAAGCCTACAGTGTGGGCATATTAAAATGTTGCGTTATGTCAAAACAGGCATTCACAAGAGACAAAATATATTGTTACAGTTTGCTAAAGCGGGCAGCTTTGGCCCAAGGTGGTCTACAGTGTAGACACGTTAAAATGTTATGCTAAGCCGAAACAGGCATTCACAAGAGACAATCTATAGTCTTCAACTTTGCGAAAGCAGTGTAGGCATGTTAAAGTGTTACGTTATGTCAAAACAGGCATTATTCAAAAGAGACAAAATATATTGTATGTTACTTTATTTTGGACCATTATGAGGAAAGTAACCATATTTGCATGGAAAGCTTACATTATCGTTTGATTGAGCTAGTAGACAACACAGCTCCAATCTATGATTTTCGAAAAGAAAGCACAATACAAAAGAGAGAACACAAAGTTCGAGTAGTTCAATTGTTTTATTTCATGCTCGAAGCACAGCTTTGAAGTCTCATATAGTTACCCCGAAGTGAGTGTAATGGGAAGTAGAATCCAAAAATTGAACGAGACCCTAAGGTTTAAGTATAATTGGGATTCTACTGACACATTACACGAACGAAGGGGGGGGGGGGGATTATATGCCCTCCCATACCATTTGTTGTCTGCATTTTACGTTTATGATGGATACCCTCCCTTTATTATAAATTGTGCTCCATCGCATGCTCCTATGGCAGACTTCACGGATATCGGCGTTATCGTGAAGTCTCGCATCCTTTGAAAAGTGAAGCCGGCTAACCAATTATGCAATCTCATATAATCCCCCCTTCGTTCGTGTAATGTGTCAGTTGAATCCCAATTAAACTTCAACCTTAGGGTCTCGTTCAATTTTTAAATTCTCGTTAAAACTTAGTACAACTACCAACGATGTACTTATGGAATGATTGGTGTGTTCTCCTGTAATGTCATTTACATGTCAGAAAAAAGCATCTTACTAGCACCCCCATTTTGTACTTTACCACAGAGCTTATGGGAGGCTCTACGCTAGTCTCATGGTACCAGCATTGGAAGGGTACCAAAATATCACAAAATATGTCAATTTCTTAACATTTAGTCAGTTAAAAGCTTATGATGCCAAAGATAGCACCATTTTGCATCCAGGCCACCTTTCCTACGCTTCAAGGAGAGTAGTTTCAACCATTCCCTTACACCTGATAAAGATAAGAGCAATTCACTAAAGGTGATAATTTTTCAAAATACACCCAATTCGAAACTTTGCCAAAGATAGAACTATTTTGCATCTAAGCCACCTCAAATGTACCGTAGCCTTGGTCAAGACATAAGTAAAATTTTCACTTCTAACCATACAGCACATCCGGCTTTATACTTCTAAACACGTTTTTACAAACTAAGGGCGCTTGTCAACAAGACTGTAAGTACTCGAGTGTTTCATTCATTAATCGAAGCCTCAGCTTGGATTGTAGGAATTGTAGATTCGGTCACGTCATTTCATGCCTTCATATGCGGTCGGTCGGATGGATATTACAGCCATGTTCGGTTTGGATTCAACAAGCAATCGCATGCTGTTTCGTACCGTGAAAAACCCGCGCAGTTATGGTATTTCAGTACGAGGGCCGGATTCTCAATACAGCTAAACTATTTCAATGAAAAGGGATTTTCGCGAACAGCCCTGTAGTATTGTGCGAGTAAAAAAAAGATCCTCATTCAAAGGTATCGTTCTGCATTAAAAGCATTTTATATTTGACGGACTATGGAGCAACTTAAAGGGAAAAGCATATGATGGTCCTTACCAGGCCCGTAGGCAGGAATGTGTATGAGAATACAAAACACATGTTGGGGAAAATGGATCAAATACTCAGCTACGGATGTTCGATGCTTTGCCAAGAAGCTTCTAATTAAGATAGGCTTTCAAAAGGGAGGAGGAGATCCGAAAGAACTGTTTTCTAAGCTCTTGAAAATAATGAAAAGTGTTTGACCTCCTATTGAATTTTATCATAATCCATTTCCTGGTCAAAAGGCATTGATTATTTGTTTACATTGAGAGATAATTTGGAGTGGCAGTGTTGGAACTTACCGTACCAAGGATAATTTTGCCTACGGTATACTTCCTTGATTACCGGAAATCTCACTCTTCAGGTATGTTGCTCATAGAAGTTATTTATTTTGAGGTGTTTCAGATACTAGCTGCGCAGGGATTCGTCCACGGGCCAATGCAGCTGTCCCGCGAATGCCAGCTACCCGATGGCCCGATATGAGCCAATACGGTGAAACAACAATGACGGGAGAGTGGTAGTGTAAGAGTGTAAATATCGAAATATTTTGTTCTTGTAATCAGTCAGCTGTGAGTATCCAGCTGTACGTATGTATGTATGCGAGTGTTATGTTTGTTATTTTTATGTTAATTAGGTTTAGTCCTCGATGTAGGATGTTGTACAATCGTATGTCATTCTGTTGCCGGATTTCAGTAAAAGCACATCTCGATTACACAAGCAATGCACGCAATCCATCGTGTATGTCTCTTTCTTTTCTTGTACGAGTTTCTCGGTTACCCCCAGACAGCTAATTATTAACTTTGTTACACTCCGCACATTCTCAACGACAACGCCCTAACAGGCCGGATAGCTAGAACCCCCAATACAGAAACGCCATCATCGGCCCCACATTACATCTGGTGGCAGCGGACTCTATACTCCTCGTTTCCGGAGCTATCTTTTCGTTTCAAACAGAAACTGGTACGTTTGCATACAACTTTTTATTAAGTTTTATTAAAAATTGGAACGCAGTTTCCGTTCTTGTCTTCTGACTGCTTCCACCGTCAGAGCGTCTGGATTTGAAAGTTTTTAATATTGGGCTACCGGCGTCCGCCCTTTACTTTTTCACACTACGTTACTAATGGAGAAGTGTTTTGCAAGAAACTTTTACTACGTTTGTCAACGCCCCTTAATTGTCACGAAATATCAATAGAAAAATTCAGTCTGTAACTGTTGCTGATGACCTGGATACCATCCAGTACCGAGGGTGACGTGACCAAGTGACCCTTAACGAAGAGTAGCGGTCCGAGGTCCTAATTCTATAATTTTTGTGACGCTTCGCCTTATTAGAAATTAGAAATAGTACGGTAATCCTACAAGCAGATGTCCGCATAATCAGAAAACCTACTTGAACAGAATTTATTGAGCTTTTTCGTGCACTGGAAGCCTGAGTAGAATAAACTATTTGACTGCGTAGCAGGAAGTCGATGAATCGTTCTTGCGCCAACTCACCACTTTTCAGACAAACCTCGACAAGACGAGCCTGGCTTAGACAGCATTATCGCTCGAAATGAAGTCGGTCCTTTCAATGCCGTGGATAATTCAACGTTTCAACTTCCTCAATTGACTCGAAAAGTATTTTGCTTTAAATGGAATAATGCTATTATTATATGTTATTTTGTGTGGGATTTCCAGCTTTATTACTTTTGACACGTATGGTGAGTTCATTTATTTATACAACAGCCCCTCTTCCCCTTTTTCCCTCCCCTTTAGTGGGTTCAGACTCAGTGTTAGCCTAGTTGGGACAACTCGATATACAAACGAGGGCTTGTCATATTCCTTAAACTCCCCGAGGGTACAGGCCATAACAATGCCTGACACCAAAACCAATACAGCCCGTATTGAACTTCCTCCGATATTTACAGGAGACGGGTCGGAAGATTTTGGACAATGGTGCCGTCGACTGGAGGTGGCAGTGAAAGCCTCAAGTGAATTCTCAAATATTGGGCATGCACAAATTCTTCCCATTAGATTAGGGGGACAAGCATTTGCCTACTGGGACAGCTTAAGTGACGCTCTTAAGGCAGATTATGAGAGTGTAAAGAAAAAATTAAAAGACGTTTTTAGAAAGCGTAACTTTATTGCAACATTTCAAACATTTATTAATGCAAGACCCCGCGCACCCAATGAACCACTAGAAGTGTTTAGGGCTGAGATCATCCGTTTGGTTAATGAAGCATTCCCAGATTATGATGTAAAGGCAAAAGAGGGTGAGTCGTTTCGAAGGTTTGTTGCTGGGTTGGATGAATATCTCCAACTTAAAATTCATGAAGCTGGTTCAACAACTCTAGAGGAAGCTTTGGTTACCGCTACTAGAGTTGAGAGGGCACATGAGGCTAGTAAAATTAAAGCGCCTCTACCACAAGCAAATTCCGAAAAGGCTAATATTTCCGTATCAAAATTACGTGCTGAAGAATTTGTTGAATTGAAGGAGAGTATTGCTAGCCTTGCTACTAAATTAAGTGATTTCCAGGTAGAAATGAGTGAAACGAAACGTCAGGTAAGGGATATGCGATCAGATTGGTTGAAGGAAAGACAGCGTTTTTCAGAGAGAGGGCGTAGCCCACAGAGACGTCATTCCGAAAGTTATTCACACCGTCGAATGTCACCCTATAGTGGGCGTAGTCCCCAAAATGGTGATTTTAAACCTCATTCATTTCAACCTGAGTATGAGCAAAGGGAGCGTAGCCCCCGATGTGGTAATTCATATAGTGATACGTGGTAACTCCCCAAGGCCAGGCTACACGCCTTACAGAAGGCATGATATGTTAAATTATGACTCTTACGGGAGATAGAAAAGTCCAGAAAGATTTAGACAATGGAGTCCCGGACCCTACCGAGGTAAATCAGGGTACAGCCCGTCGAGTCGTCTTGACAAAAGAGTCAAATTCGAATACCCCTCTGAACAACAGGGAAAGTAGAACCAGTTAGTGCCAGTGGCCGATCACTAACTGACAATACTCAATGGCCACAAGAATTTACACAGTCAGTTGGGAATAAGGAGGCACCCCATACCATGACTAAGAACGTGACAAAGAATCAAGATCGAAAAATGCCATACGTCTCTGTAATAGTAGAGGATAAAGTCGTAGATGCATTTATAGATACAGGGTCTGACTATACTTTTATTAGTGAGAAACTTAGACAAAGTATACCCGTATTGTCAAAAAGACCACTGTCAAAGTCGGGCTCCATAATACGCTTGGTTACAGGAGAAGTAATTGATGAAATTGGATGTATAAATGTTAACTTTTTATTTGGTACTCAAAAAGTGTGTCACATTGTTCATTTAGCTAGGGGTATCAAGGAAAATTTAATTATAGGATGGGATTTCATGCTGGAAAATTCAGTGACTATAGACATGGTGAACGGGTTAATTGGAATGAATGGCAAAAGTGTTCCTTTAGTGACGTCATACGGCACTGTTCCATTATGCTCAGATGTTGTAGTAAAGGCAACGCATACTTTGCCTGCTAGAGCAGAGACTATTGTTATCGCTAGAATATGTGCACCCGACCAGGTTATCGTTCCAAATGATTTTGTTGGTGTACTAGAACCTACATACATAGGTGAAACAGAATTTCTTATAGCTAGATCACTTAATAGGGCTGAGAATGGATATACTAATATATGTGTCATTAACCCAAATAATTTTGATGTGACCTTACCTGCTCATACTTATATGGGACAGTTTCATGCTATTTCAGAGAATGGTCAGTACGAGGTATTGGATTCAAAGAATGACTTTAACTGTGAAGAGGTTGATAAGATAGACAACAATGTTGTCGATAATGGTATGGAATATAGGCCTAGTATTCTGAAAAATGATGGTAGTGTTAATGGTGTGTCCAGGGCAGATGGAAATATTCCTGCAGTTGAGTTTCCCAGATCAGACTTCTTACCCGATCAAGTTAAGAAGGTAGAAGAGTTGCTTTGCAAATATGCAGATATTTTTAGTGATATTCCGGGCAGAACCCATTTAGTACAGCATGCCATTAGAGTTCCTGATAATATAGCCCCCATAAGACAGGCAGCTTACAGAACCTCACCACCAATGAGAGATGAAATTAGCAAACAGGTCAATGAACTTTTGGATAGGGATATAATTGAGGAGAGTCAGAGCCTTTGGGCTTCTCCTGTAGTTATGGTCAGGAAGAAAGACAACACTTTTAGGTTCTGCATAGATTATCGCAAATTGAACCAGGTGACTGTAAAAGATTCCCACCCTTTACCCCGAATCGACGATATTCTTGATTCTCTCTCTGAATCTAAATTATTTTCAACATTTGACCTAACTCACGGTTACTGGCAAATTCCCATGGATCCCGATAGTAAAGAGAAAACGGCCTTCACCACTGGTTTTGGTCTCTACCAATTTAAGGTGATGCCTATGGGCTTATCAATTTCACCTCCATCTTTTCAGCGTTTAATGGAACTAGTTTTTAGAGGGTTAAGCTGGAGACAAACATTGGTATACCTGGATGATGTAATTGTGATGGGTAGAAATTTTCAAGAACATCTTGACAACTTAGAGGTTTTTAGCAGATTTCGATCGCAGGTTTGACGTTGAAAACAAAGAAATGTTCATTGTTACTGAAGAGAGTATCATACTTAGGTCCTGTTGTTTGCGGAGAGGGTATAGAGCCCGATCCTAAGAATATTGCGGAGATAATCAAATGGCCAACTCCCAAGAATGCCACAGAAACAAGAGGGTTTCTGGGATTGGCACAGTACTACCGAAAATTTTTGAAAGATTTTGCTAAAAGAGCAGAACCATTGTACAATCTCACTAGAAAGGGTGTTAAGTTTAAGTGGACTGAAGAATGTATTGCATTTGAGAGTTTGAAAGAGTCATTGACGTCAGCCCCTGTCATGGCATTTCCAAATTTCAACAATGATTTCATTTTGTATACGGATGCCTCAAACACCGCAATAGGAACGGTTTAAGCACAAATTCAGAATGGTCGAGAAAAAGTAATTGCGTACGCAAGCCACTCCCTTACTAAAGCAGAAAGAAACTGGTCGGCCTATGATCGAGAGTTGTGGGCAATTGCATGGTCTGTAAGAGAGTTCAGACACTATCTCTCACATAGCAAATTTACAATTGTGACAGATCACAAACCCCTTAGTGATCTGAGAAAAATGTCCGTGGGAAACGACAAGACAGGTAGAAGGGCCAGATGGGCGTTTGAGCTTGACCCATATGATTGGGTTATTTCATACCGTCCTGGAGTCACTCATGCTAATGCCGACGCATTGTCTCGAATACCCCAGGTTGATGAAGTGCCTTCACGAAATGTAGAATATAGGAATGTATGTACTCAAACAGACGGACTAATTGAACATTTTGAAAGTGAGAGTAATGATGAGAGTGTTTCAAAAATTGAGACGAAGGGTTATGTTAATAGTGTACAACAGGCTGATTTAATCTCTAGGCCTTCATAACAGCAACAAGAGTTACAGCATTCTTTTTTTATATTTGCTCCGAATACTACAGAGTTGAAGGATGCTCAATGTGCAGATCCTATCATTTCTCAGGTGAACCGGTGAAAAATTGATAATGTTAAACCGCCAAAACATACTTTGCGTGGGCAATCTACAATGTTACATCGATTATGGTGGGAATTTCCTAAGCTTATATTGGTTAACGGTGTATTATGTCGTCGAGTACGTAAAAGAGGGCGACAGACTGTGTTACAAACCATTATACCAGGGAAATTTGTGCCAAAAGCACTTAGCTATTTTCATGGTGACACTCATGCAGGTCATTTTGGGGTAGAGCGTACTCTTCGTAGGGCACAGGAAATATGCTACTGGCCCAAGATGCGAAGTGATATTGAAAAACACTGTTCAGAGTGTCTTGCTTGTGAGTCCCGAAGAAAACCAAATCCATCTCTGAGAGCCCCTTTAATTAGCTTTGTGCCTACAAAACCTTTCGAAATCGTATTTGCTGACATCACTGAACTTCCAATAACAGCAAAGGGTAACCGGTACATTCTTGTACTGATGGACCACTTTACTAAATTTGTTAATGTATACCCGATGCCCAACCAAAGGGCAGATACAGTTGCCCGCATTATTTTTGAAGATTACATACGAGAACATGGGGTGCCCCTACGGCTTCATACGGACCAAGGGAAACAATTTGAGAGTGACCTCATACAAACATTATGTACGAAATTTGGCATTCAGAAAACGAGAACAACGCCATATCATCCACAGTCAGATGGACTTATCGAGAGATTCAACCGTACTTAAAGAACAGCTCAGTAGATATATAGGTGCAAATGGTAAGGAATGGGACGATTACCTTAAGCAACTGGAATTTGCTTACAATACTTCTAGGCACAGCAGTACTGGCTTTAGCCCCTTCTTTCTTATTCATGGGAGGGAACCCCGAACTCCTGCCTCTATGTGGTTACATATGTCACCTGAACTGACAACGGTTTCCAAAGACCCTTCAGATTACGTTGTATCTTTACACAAAAGCCTCAGGCAGGCCTTTCAGGAAGTAGAGGAATTTCATTCAAACGCAGGGAATATTCAAAAGGATAATTATGATAGGAAAGTAAGAATTAAGAGTTACTCCCCTGGGGATAAAGTGTGGATTGACCTCCCCCGAAACAGTCGAATGAAACTATCACCCAAGTGGGAAGACCCATTTATGGTAATGAAAGCAATTGAGAATTCTTCCGAACATCCGGTAGTGTACCAAGTTTGCGATTTAGGAAATCCATTGAAACCCCTACGTACTGTACATCATGATAGACTTAAACCCTTTAGATCAAAAATGCCGAACAAGAGGTCAGAAGAGGTAAAATTGCAAAGTAAGGGCCAGGGATACCCAAATCCCCCTCAGTCCGCATTGTCAGGGTCCCTACCTCTCGTTTCCAACCAACCGTCTGGTACCCCCACAGGAACCTTACCCAGTCCTCGGATGACCACGCGGGTCGAGTACCCAGTACCAAGAACAACACGATCAGGGCGTCAAACAATAATCCCTAGTCGTTTTAGAGATTTTCATTTGTACCACCCTTAATTTGATCCAGAGTAATCGTAATCGGTTTCTAATTTCCATGGAAGTAAATTTCGTGTTGCATGGCGTTTTGTACATAATTAGGGTAATTTTCGGAGTGTCTACTTCATGCCATAGCAAGCTTGGGTTTACGTATCTTTTGTGTGTGTAGGCCTAAGTTGTAAATTTGTTGTACCTTGATATGAGAAGAAATCAATTATTTTCATTTTCATTGCAGCCATTACGCTTAAATCGTTAAATCTTTTAAATCGTAAAGGCAATGCCAATACAAGACTTTTTTAGGTAGGCCTAATTTGTCACAAAATTCTATGATGAATTTATATGAATCGAGTTCTGTTTCAGTGTTTGAAATACTAACTACTACTAACGAATCAACAGTCGTGTATATATTTATACAAAGTGTAAATAAATGTAAAATTAATTTGCCAAGAAAATGAGGACATTTTCTATTGAAGGGGGGAGTGATGTAAGAGTGTAAATATCGAAACTATTTTGTTCTTGTAATCAGTCAGCTGTGAGTATCCAGCTGTCCGTATGTATGTATGCGAGTGTTATGTTTGTTATTTTTATGTTAATTAGGTTTAGTCCTCGATGTAGGATGTTGTACAATCATATGTCATTCTGTTGCCGGATTTCAGTTAAAGCACATCTCGATTACACAAGCAATGCACGCAATCCATCGTGTATGTCTCTTTCTTTTCTTGTACGAGTTTCTCCGTTACCCCCAGACAGCTAATTATTAACTTTGTTACGCTCCGCACATTCTCAACGACAACGCCCTAACAGGCCGGATAGCTAGAACCCCCAATACAGAAACGCCATCATCGGCCCCACGTTACAGTAGTTAGGAGGGCAATGAGAGGAAATGAGACTAGTATCTATCTAACAGGCCTAGAATGTCACATC
Organism: Holothuria leucospilota; assembly: GCA_029531755.1. Classification (NCBI taxonomy): domain Eukaryota; kingdom Metazoa; phylum Echinodermata; class Holothuroidea; order Aspidochirotida; family Holothuriidae; genus Holothuria; species Holothuria leucospilota. The sequence goes on along the minus strand of JAIZAY010000427.1, from coordinate 6,487 downwards.
GTATTGTGTGCTCACACGGCATATCTCATTGTATCCACCTGTACTCCCTACAGAACATTTCATATGCCAACTTGTTTACGATATCACACGGCTAATACGGGAGACAAACTAAGCTTTTGAAGTTTCCGACTTTTAGGGAAGACTGTATGTTACGTACGTCGAGGGAGTCGGTAAGCCGGAGGGGCGGGTGGAGCGTGGAAGAAGAATAATGTGCTCAGGGCGCGACTGAGAGCGCCCAAAGTTTTGGGTGGTTTCGAAAAACTGTTTGTAGTAGCAAAATGGCCTACAAATGAACTGAGACTGACAGCCATAGTGGATTGCACACTTATAGCACCCGCCATGAGTTTAGCTCCCCGATGACAGGCTGACCAATCTGACCTGACTTCGGCCAGGCGTAGCTGGGGCTGTAGTCTGAACATTTGGCATTCAAAATGTCCTAAACTGCTGAAAAAGGGCACTCAGGAAATAGGAATTGCTACCAGACTTTCTCGTCTACCATCGGCAGTATGGGAAAATATTTGTCATCCCAAACCAAAGAGCCCAATGCAATCTCACTCTTAAACACAAATTAAGTGCCCAGTATATGCAAAACATAGCATCCTAAAGGCCTTAGAATGCAGGAAGTGGCATAGTAAAAGAGAGATTGTAACGGAACTTCGACTTTTATGAGGCGTGCTCCTCCCGTATGGCGAAATAGCGTAATCAGGGTTCATGTACGGCGAGGGCACCAGCGCCCCTTAATCAGCCACTCTTCTAATATAGTAAAAAGCATGAAATCATGATGACCGTCTTTAGAACTATTGTAACAACCCTCAGGGTGGGCCGTGGGTTCTGTTGGGGGCAGCTGACGGCTGGCCCCCGGTAAAGTTAGGTATATATGGCACAAAACAACAGAAGGAAGATAATTAGAAAGGGCCGCACTTTCGGCCTAACTTAGATTTAATGAGAACAATTCAATAAAGTGATTTGCCTAACAGAGAGAAAACAATATTAACTAAAAAACGTGCACTTTACCTTTTTAGACTTACAGAAGGTAGCCCGCCAACTCAAATACTTTTTAAAATTTTTAATTACTCTAAGGCAAGTAAGACTCACCCCGTTCCCTTCGCACAAACAAAATAAAAACCTTCCCTGGAACGAATTAGAATGTACATAGAGAAGGAAACAACCCCAACACAATTTCAAGCAATCCGAGGGCGCTTCAGTATGCATCTGACCATTAGCTAACGAAGTGAGTTAATACAATGATGAGAATCTAAAATTAAACGAGACCCAAGGGATGAAGTTTGATAGGGATTCTACCGATACATCACACTAAACGGAGGGTTAACATGGGTGCACAAGTAGCAAAGTTTTCAAATAACATTTTTTTTTGTAAATCGAGTGAAACGGGTTCTGAATATGATTGTCCTTTAAAAGTAATAGCACCACCAACTTAATATCTTTCCAAACGAAAGTATTCGTAGGTTCTGAAAACACTAGTATTTATATAATAAATAACAGTTTTACTATGACTTCAAACAGCAAACAATAACCTGTTCATGGGATATCTTTACAACTTGGTTCACGATTGTTTACATAACATTAACAGCTGTTGCGGGTAAGCCATCCCTTTTACCAAAGACCGAGTTCAGTAATTTCTACCGACCTGTACCACCCATCCTTTAAGATTGACAGTTTTCTCTCGCTGTGTTCGAGGTGCCTCCCTCAAAGAGGAGCGCAATAAGGGCCTTGGCCTGTGGGGGGTAAGGGGCAGTCCCCCTGAAATTTCCAAACCGTAAAAGAAAAAATTGGCGTAATTGAAAAAACGCTGATAATGCTGAAACCATATTGTCCTAATTATATTTTCAAGGCCCCCAGAACCTGGAAAATCGCATTTAAAGGTTCCTTTTCCCAAATTTTTCCGGGAAGGTGCACGGACTCTCAACTGCAGACCGGCACATATACGGGTAAGTGGTATGCACACAATGCAGCTAAAAGCCGTTGTCTCTAACGCGGTGCGACATCAAGGTTACATAAAAAGATTAATTGCAAGCTAAAATCAATGGGCTTGTAGGGGATCATTTAGTATTGCTTTTTCCTACAAGTTGGTTTTACTGAATAAGTTGTTAAAGTTATAGCTTTCTTCCTGGAATATAAATTTCTAAAGCATGATTTCTCAAAAATGTTTAGATGCAACTCTGGAGCTCTACAGAGTGTTATTTTTTGCCAATCTGGGTGGCCATTTTTGACAAAGTAGACCGTACGTTAAACATCAACCTTTGATGGCCCTCCAAGTAGCGAACTAAAAGGAGGAAAGGTCGGCACCAGGCCTTAGTCTTCAGCTGTGGCATTGCGCCTTGTCATTCAGGCACAACCGAAAATTCTAAACCATGAGAATTTCTAAACCATCAAGTCTTCATGAAAGGTAGCACCATTTTGTAATCATGAAAGCTTGTGCAGACAAGAACTTTTCGGGGGGGGGGGGCATTGACATCAAAACCCATCTCCAATACCCACCCAAAAAGAAAATGGAAATTGCACTAAGAAGTGAGATTTTCTAAACATGTAACCAGATCAAAGCTTTCCCAAAGATAGCGCCATTTTGCATCGTAGCCATCTTACATAAACAAGCACTTCTCAAAGAGCATTCCCCGTCCCTTGGACAACAAGCCCCCTCCCTCCAATATGTAAAAAAGGCGCTAAATAACGACAATTTATAAACAAACAGTATACAGGTATAATCACTCCAAAGTTTTGCCAAATACAGCACCAATTTTCACTTAAGTCACAACTTGGATTTAAGTCCCATCTCTTAGACCTATCCTCTTAGACCCTCCTGTAGGGCGGCACTGAGTGAAAAAAGGGTCACAACCATCCTAGGTTCTCCACTAAACTTTGCCATGAATTTTCCGTAGAGATTTCGCCCAGGCTACTGCCCTAGCAATTGCCCCTTAAAGTTCCCTAATCAAGGTCATCAACAACGGCACCATCGCAATACACCAAGGAGGGGGGGGGGGGAGGGATATTCCCAAACCCAAGCTCAGTTTTGACCAAAACTTCAACTGATTTAAAACGGCTTTTCAAGCTTTACATAGATTCATATAGGGTGAGTTGAGCTTTGTTTTTCGAATGGTCGATTTACACAATTGTGCCAGTATGTACCAGACTGGGGAGGGGGGGGGCGGGCGTCGGTAGCAATCGAAAGCCCCGGTTGCTAGAAGGACGGCAGGGCCAAATTTGAAAACATGTGGTTCTTTGTTAAGAAAATTTGAGGTTTTATTGAACAACATTTGAATAACATGGGGTTTTATGGATGTAAGAGTGAAAATTTTGGCAGTTTGTAAGGAATCTGCCTTTTTTAATGACAAGTATACTGTGGAGGCGATTGGTCGCCGTCGGAAATAAATAACACCTTTTATGTTCTCCACAATCTGAGGTAGAAACATCTTACCCACATGTTGTCTGCCTGGAAGATACGTTTCATACACAGTGGGTAAAGTTGCGGTGAACAGTTTTGCTCTGAGAAGCGAGCAATGCAGGCCGTGTACCCTTTTTAGCTCAGCTGAAAGCTTTCAGCTGAGCTATTGCTGTCCTGCACGGCAAACGTCTGTCACCATAACATTTGCGGTTTTTGCCTGACATTTCGCTGTTTTTCGTTAGATTTGGCTGAAATTTGGTAGAGATATTAGCGGAAGTGATACCTGTATGCTGCGACTCTTTTCGATTAATTTGACCGCTTTTTGACCTCGGGAGGGGGCTTTGTTTGAAAACGTAAAATTCCCTACTTGTCTTTCAGTTTTACACCAATGTTGATAATATGTTTCATATAGATAGTTCAATTTGTGCTGAACAAATGTTAATTTTTTTTTTCGTTTCTGCAATCATTAAAGGCATGAAAACAGCACTTTTTGAAACAAATTTTGGCGACGTCTCCATCTTCGGGAATATTTTGTGCAAAATAATGGATTCAGATCATACCAACACTAATTAGGTGGTTGGTTTGTCATGAAGGATTTATATTATCCCAGTTTAGATACCATAATAGTAGTTATAAGAGAAGTGCATGAGGGAGGAGCACGTAAATATTTACTTTTTTAGTAAGTTGTACAATAGTAGAAACTGTCATGTTATTTGATGTGCATGTTTTTTCCCCATTATATGACTCGGTTTAGCTCCCCCCCCCCCCCCGGAAGGTTCATGAGACATGTTGGTTCGTTGTATTAGAGCATAGGTATATTTCTGGCAAATAATATTTTCTATGAGATATTGTGATTGCCAGGAAAGATGCGGTAAATTTAATGTTGTCATAAAAATTTCAAAAATATATTGAAGGCTCTTTCTTTACCCTTTATGCATAAATACAACGATATTTAAGACACATAACTAAACCTCTCCCTGTGTAAAATGTATATTTCTACTTGGAACTATGAAGTAACTTGGCGGTACTACTTCCACTTCATGTGGTACAATGGGTACAAGCATGGGTACAAGCAGCGAAATTCGTTGTTCTCTTTTTCATCGGTTTTTTGTTTATGATTACGTATATGATTTTAATGATTTTCTTAAGCTCAATGTCAGACTTACTCATGTCTAATGAACTTTGTTTCGAAGGAATTTTTTTCGTATTAAAAAATTGTGACCAACTTTATACATGAAATGTGGAAGTGTGCTGGTGTTATTGAAGTTAATGTTATAATCACGCTCCACACACGCCTTCAACTTGGGTAGCAATTAACACACTTGTTCACTATTGTTGAAAGCAAGCGATTACGTAATAGGTGTGCAAATTATGTAAATCAGTTGAGTTTAGCGTGGGTACGCCACATCGATAGTGTGTTGGGTATATACCATTTAATTACGGGGTTTCACATCAATACGATAATTACTACAATTATCGATTTTTGAATAACGTACTTGGGATACCCACTATGTCAGACCAAGGAGGTTCTAGAACCAAGGAGGTTGTAGAACCTCCTTGGTCAGACTATGTTTGGTCAGCTCTTTGCTTTCCAAACCAGGGATATGACATGAATACGGGATATACTGTACAGCCTATTATGGAGGCGTTACGTGAGCATGTGGCGCTGATCTCATTCAGGCGTTTTAATTATAGACTAGCTAAACTGGTTGGATGGTTAGGCCTACTCGAAAAGAAATACCGGCCGGGACGTTTGAAAGTTGTGCAAGTTCTTGAAAATAAGTGGCCTTGTGCGCAACAATGGTATAAGCTAGGCCTATACACATTTTTGAGTTGAGGCAGAAACAAGCATTCAACTTAGCCTGATGTCTGAATGGTGTTACGGCTTGTGGTCGCAAGTCAAACCAATAACAGCGAAAGATCACAGAAGAACGAGATTAAAATTCAACAACTTAATGATTATTTATAATCTCCTTATCTTACTTAAATTTACAATAATTAATTAGACTTACTCACAATTCTTTAATTAATATTTGCCTGGTCTGGTCCAAGGGCTGGTAGTGCATGCACGTTGACGATGGTACAGTAGTAGACTTGCAGCGTGCTGTAGCGTAGGAACTGGTTCCACGAGCGAATAACGACAAGGCTAGGCGATGATGGATGATAACAATCTCAATACACAGCGTAGAAACGGCGTAAGGCAACTTATCACAAGTGTGTAGTGTCAGTGGCTGGCTTATGATATCTCGGCAGTGTCTGGGCTTGATGAAGTTTTATGATATATCTCTCTACCATAACAGTTGTTGAACTGCCTTTTATATGCTAGTCTTTTATTCGAGAATTCTCCAGAATTTAACAGAAACTTCTAGAGCACACAGTCGAGCAATTACGAGAACGTTCCTTGTATGCACAGTAGTTGTAAACAATTGCAGTTTCTTAGAAGTGTTGCCAGATCGCTGCTATAATTGGGACATAACGTAAACAGTTCTCACTTCCAGACAGTTCTAGAAAGGCTGCGTTGAAGTTGGACGTCTCTGGAACTTTCCACTCGCTCGTCGATGAATTCAATCCGGTGTTCCTGACGGGTCGTCTTGTAACAATGGTTTTAGGAGTTTGGCTTAAAGTTTAAAGAGAATATATCCAGTCGCCTCAAGTTTCAAGTTATTTGTAAACATTCCCTTAATCTTTCAAATCTCCTTGTATCTCCTTTACAAACATTTTACTTAATATTTCTGGATAAAAAATATTTAGTATGACAGGTAAACAAATGACTAATCCTTCCTTAATAGCAAATTAGTTTATATTGTCACATGAAGGAAAGAAGCTACTCGTGAATTGGGATGCCGGCGCGGGGTACATAGCAACTTCAAGTTAAGGTGAATGTTGTCTAGGAAATGTCGTAAGGGAAAGAGGAACCCACCCCCTTTCTTTTAAACAAAGAACATAGCACGTTGATTGAAAATACAATGCTTTGAAGCATTGATCCAGTAATAGTAATTACAACACAACTTAAATGTGCTATTTCAGAAGTCAATAGAATGGGGCCATTCGGTTTAAGCTTGACGGTTGTGCTAACATTCCAAAAAC
>JAIZAY010001424.1:0-15003 GCA_029531755.1 Holothuria leucospilota | reverse complement strand
AGGGTAAATAAATTTCAAACATGGGTTATGCCTCAACAACTGAATAAGCTAAAGTACTAAGATTGAAGTTAGACCAACGAGACCAATTTTCTAACCTCTGTGATAATACATTTTCTTGTAATTTCAGACTTAAAGTTCACTTTACACGACCAGCAAAATGGGAGTACATATAAAGTCTTCTCTTGGTAAATTCATTTCACTCCTTGTGCCAGTCTTATCAGATGCCCCCCACAAAATGCACCTGATCTGTAATCTTAACCCATCATGTGAATGAATAATCCCTGGAGTGAATGAACCATTTCTACTGGTGCCCCTACCGCCCGTAACATTTTCTGGTGACACCTACTGATGAATGTGAATGTTAAAAGTTTATTACAGAAGCCAGCTTGTCAGAGTGAAATGAGAAACACTACATATGTACTGTTACTGGAACAACATGGCCATATACTTTGCACAGCTCCCTTCAGGGAGAGACCCCTCATGGGTTCTGGCACAAAACTCTGGTTGGGTGTAAGTTATATTAGAAGTTCCTGTAACACTGTTTCATCATTTTTGAAATCAATTAACATATTACCCTGCAAAAACTGTTATGTGGAAATACTTCTGTTTTAGACTGTGGCATTGACATTCACCTTTCATAGGAGTATATTACTTTATTAACACTAAGCGAAGGCTACAATCCCCGACAAAAGTAAATGAAACAAACCCCCGTTCCCCCGTTCAATTGTGGTAAAAATTGGTTGAAGCTGGAATTTGGGCACAACATTGAATGGGGGGAGCGGGGGTTCGAAGAGAGTCTTTGGCGAGTGAAACGTATCCTGACAGTTTTGGCGATTTTGTTTCATTTGTTTTGTCGGGGATTGTCTGAACACATGTACAAATACTGCACAAGGTAGACCCGAACGTATATAGGCATGCTGAAGAAACACATTTTGCGTGCAAGTAGAAACGGTTTTGGTGGGTAGGGGAATGCTTGGACGACTTGGGCGCTGAGGCCTAATAGGAAATTTGGTTACCTTACTAATACATATGATTGTGTTAAAAATGAATTTTACATTTCTGTGAAAAGGAATATGAAGAAGTGTTTTACAAACCGGCAAACTATTTTTCATGACGTGAAAACTAAAGTAATGGTTGTGAAATGATCAAAATTAATTTCGCAAAGCCGTGCATTCCGGTGCCAGCTTAACAGTGCATGCACATTTTCAGTCATTAGTTTGCATTGTCATTTTTCAAAACATTCAGGTATGAAAAGCAAAATTTAATAGTATTCCAAAGTTAATTGATTGCATTGAATCACGTCCATTCAATAACCATAGACGAATGCATTGCAGAGGAAATTCTTCGCATGCATTTCTTTACCTTTGCCTTTTACTTTACCGTGCAGATAGCACAGGCTTTATATGAATGGTTTTGCTTTACCGTCAGGTAAAGAATGAAGTCTTTGTTACTTAGAATCTTTTACAACATATTTAAGTTTACCTTTACCCACTACCTACAGTTGAATCATCCTTTCATTGACTATCAAATGCTCATAAACAACAGTTTTTAAATTTGAAGAAGAATTATTGTGTACATTTACAAGTCCTATAACTGTAAATTTTTCGAGAAAAAAAGGAGTGAAAAATGGTAACGCAAAAGGTAAAGTAACTACAAATTGGAGAGCTGTCAAAAACTAAAACGTGTATTTCTTAACCCCATACCTCCGCCTTTTACTCTTAACCCCCCCCCCCCCACTTGTATTGTCGGATGCAGACACTTAACTTAGGCTCCGGCACGTGTGAAACCAAACGGACGGAAAATTAGTTAATCCAAGTGAAACGGAACAATATTTGTCAAAAAAGTAAACATTAATGCATAACATATATCATCCAAATAGGCTAACACTACAACTGTGCCACAAATAACCGTAGGCATGTGACACCTGAAATACTCTTGAGCAAGCAGTTTGCGTCTCTCAACAATAGTACCACTGCATGTTCTTTTCAGATATCAGAAATATGTTGAAGTCTACGACTAATTAGTCTCCCCCATCCTCTCAACGTGCGACAGTTCCTGATTAATATTTTCTTCTTCCTCTCACGTGGTTCTCCCCCCTCCCCCTTCCATGGAAAACTTTATTTTCTGACCTCTATACTTCTAGTTGTTTGACGCGTGCTGTTTTAAAGTTGTGCGTTGCGCCACCAACCTTTTCTCGCCTTTTCTTTTTATATAACTAGTTTCCCAGAGTCATTAAAATTTAATTTATTCTTAAATATTACCCGTTCATAGGAATCTTGTTATTTCATATAGACGCACCCTCTCAAAGAACCAGTGCAATAATTAGCCGTTACACTTTCTTATCTCTTATTCTTGTTGCATTTTAGAATAAAAAAGTCTTATTTCCGTTTTCCTCATATACTTCCTATGATAGCTATATATACTTCAGACAATCCCCGACAAAAGTAAATGAAACAAACCCCCATTCCCCTGTTCAATGTTGGTACAAAATGGTTGAAGCTGGAATTTGGGCACAACATTGAATGGGGGGAGCGGGGGTTCGAAGAGAGTCTTTGGCGAGTGAAACGTATCCTGACAGTTTTGGCGATTTTGTTTCATTTGTTTTGTCGGGGATTGTCTGAACACATGTACAAATACTGCACAAGGTAGACCCGAACGTATATAGGCATGCTGAAGAAACACATTTTGCGTGCAAGTAGAAACGGTTTTGGTGGGTAGGGGAATGCTTGGACGACTTGGGCGCTGAGGCCTAATAGGAAATTTGGTTACATTACTAATACATATGATTGTGTTAAAAATGAATTTTACATTTCTGTGAAAAGGAATATGAAGAAGTGTTTTACAAACCGGCAAACTATTTTTCATGACGTGAAAACTAAAGTAATGGTTGTGAAATGATCAAAATTAATTTCGCAAAGCCGTGCATTCCGGTGCCAGCTTAACAGTGCATGCACATTTTCAGTCATTAGTTTGCATTGTCATTTTTCAAAACATTCAGGTATGAAAAGCAAAATTTAATAGTATTCCAAAGTTAATTGATTGCATTGAATCACGTCCATTCAATAACCATAGACGAATGCATTGCAGAGGAAATTCTTCGCATGCGTTTCTTTACCTTTGCCTTTTACTTTACCGTGCAGATAGCACAGGCTTTATATGAATGGTTTTGTCTTTACCGTCAGGTAAAGAATGAAGTCTTTGTTACTTAGAATCTTTTACAACATATTTAAGTTTACCTTTACCCACTACCCACAGTTGAATCATCCTTTCATTGACTATCAAATGCTCATAAACAACAGTTTTTAAATTTGAAGAAGAATTATTGTGTACATTTACAAGTCCTATAACTGTAAATTTTTCGAGAAAAAAAGGAGTGAAAAATGGTAAAGCAAAAGGTAAGTAACTACAAATTGGAGAGCTGTCAAAAACTAAAACGTGTATTTCTTAACCCCATACCTCCGCCTTTTACTCTTTGGCGCCCCCGCCCCCACTTGTATTGTCGGATGCAGACACTTAACTTAGGCTCCGGCACGTGTGAAACCAAACGGACGGAAAATTAGTTAATCCAAGTGAAACGGAACAATATTTGTCAAAAAAGTAAACATTAATGCATGACATATATCATCCAAATAGGCTAACACTACAACTGTGCCACAAATAACCGTAGGCATGTGACACCTGAAATACTCTTAAGCAAGCAGTTTGCGTCTCTCAACAATAGTACCACTGCATGTTCTTTTCAGATATCAGAAATATGTTGAAGTCTACGACTAATTAGTCTCCCCCATCCTCTCAACGTGCGACAGTTCCTGATTAATATTTTCTTCTTCCTCTCACGTGGTTCTCCCCCCTCCCCCTTCCATGGAAAACTTTATTTTCTGACCTCTATACTTCTAGTTGTTTGACGCGCGCTGTTTTAAAGTTGTGCGTTGTGCCACCAACCTTTTCTCGCCTTTTCTTTTTATATAACTAGTTTCCCAGCGTCATTAAAATTTAATTTATTCTTAAATATTACCCGTTCATAGGAATCTTGTTATTTCATAGACGCACCCTCTCAAAGAACCAGTGCAATAATTAGCAGTTACACTTTCTTATCTCTGATTCTTGTTGCATTTTAGAATAAAAAAGTCCTATTTCCGTTTTCCTCATATACTTCCTATGATAGCTATATATACTTCAGACAATCCCCGACAAAAGTAAATGAAACAAACCCCCGTTCCCCCGTTCAATGTTGGTACAAAATGGTTGAAGCTGGAATTTGGGCACAACATTGAATGGGGGGAGCGGGGGTTCGAAGAGAGTCTTTGGCGAGTGAAACGTATCCTGACAGTTTTGGCGATTTTGTTTCATTTGTTTTGTCGGGGATTGTCTGAACACATGTACAAATACTGCACAAGGTAGACCCGAACGTATATAGGCATGCTGAAGAAACACATTTTGCGTGCAAGTAGAAACGGTTTTGGTGGGTAGGGGAATGCTTGGACGACTTGGGCGCTGAGGCCTAATAGGAAATTTGGTTACATTACTAATACATATGATTGTGTTAAAAATGAATTTTACATTTCTGTGAAAAGGAATATGAAGAAGTGTTTTACAAACCGGCAAACTATTTTTCATGACGTGAAAACTAAAGTAATGGTTGTGAAATGATCAAAATTAATTTCGCAAAGCCGTGCATTCCGGTGCCAGCTTAACAGTGCATGCACATTTTCAGTCATTAGTTTGCATTGTCATTTTTCAAAACATTCAGGTATGAAAAGCAAAATTTAATAGTATTCCAAAGTTAATTGATTGCATTGAATCACGTCCATTCAATAACCATAGACGAATGCATTGCAGAGGAAATTCTTCGCATGCGTTTCTTTACCTTTGCCTTTTACTTTACCGTGCAGATAGCACAGGCTTTATATGAATGGTTTTGCTTTACCGTCAGGTAAAGAATGAAGTCTTTGTTACTTAGAATCTTTTACAACATATTTAAGTTTACCTTTACCCACTACCCACAGTTGAATCATCCTTTCATTGACTATCAAATGCTCATAAACAACAGTTTTTAAATTTGAAGAAGAATTATTGTGTACATTTACAAGTCCTATAACTGTAAATTTTTCGAGAAAAAAAGGAGTGAAAAATGGTAAAGCAAAAGGTAAAGTAACTACAAATTGGAGAGCTGTCAAAAACTAAAACGTGTATTTCTTAACCCCATACCTCCGCCTTTTACTCTTAACCCCCCCCCCCCACTTGTATTGTCGGATGCAGACACTTAACTTAGGCTCCGGCACGTGTGAAACCAAACGGACGGAAAATTAGTTAATCCAAGTGAAACGGAACAATATTTGTCAAAAAAGTAAACATTAATGCATGACATATATCATCCAAATAGGCTAACACTACAACTGTGCCACAAATAACCGTAGGCATATGACACCTGAAATACTCTTAAGCAAGCAGTTTGCGTCTCTCAACAATAGTACCACTGCATGTTCTTTTCGGATATCAGAAATATGTTGAAGTCTACGACTAATTAGTCTCCCCCATCCTCTCAACGTGCGACAGTTCCTGATTAATATTTTCTTCTTCCTCTCACGTGGTTCTCCCCCCTCCCCCTTCCATGGAAAACTTTATTTTCTGACCTCTATACTTATACAGTAGTTGTTTGATGCGCGCTGTTTTAAAGCTGTGCGTTGCGCCACCAACCTTTTCTCACCTTTTCCTTTTATATAACTAGTTTCCTAACAGCGTCACTAACATTTACTTTATTCTTAAATATTACCCGTCCATAGGAATCTTGTTATTTCATATAGACGCACCCTCTCAAAGAACCAGGGCAATAATTAGCCGTTACACTTTCTTATCTCTGATTCTTGTTGCATTTTAGAATAAAAAAGTCCTATTTCCTTTTTCCTCATATACTTCCTATGATAGCTACAGTATATATACTTCAGACACTCCCCGACAAAAGTAAATGAAACAAACCCCGTTCCCCCGTTCAATGTTGGTATAAAATGGTTGAAGCTGGAATTTGGGCACAACATTGAAAGGGGGAGCGGGGGTTCGGGGAGAGTCTTTGGCGAGTAAAACGTATCCTGACAGTTTTGGCGATTTTGTTTCATTTGTTTTGTCAGGGATTGTCTGAACACATGTACAAATACTGCACAAGGTAGACCCGAACGTATATAGGCATGCTGAAGAAACACATTTTGCGTGCAAGTAGAAACGGTTTTGGTGGGTAGGGGAATGCTTGGACGACTTGGGCGCTGAGGCCTAATAGGAAATTTGGTTACATTACTAATACATATGATTGTGTTAAAAATGAATTTTACATTTCTGTGAAAAGGAATATGAAGAAGTGTTTTACAAACCGGCAAACTATTTTTCATGACGTGAAAACTAAAGTAATGGTTGTGAAATGATCAAAATTAATTTCGCAAAGCCGTGCATTCCGGTGCCAGCTTAACAGTGCATGCACATTTTCAGTCATTAGTTTGCATTGTCATTTTTCAAAACATTCAGGTATGAAAAGCAAAATTTAATAGTATTCCAAAGTTAATTGATTGCATTGAATCACGTCCATTCAATAACCATAGACGAATGCATTGCAGAGGAAATTCTTCGCATGCGTTTCTTTACCTTTGCCTTTTACTTTACCGTGCAGATAGCACAGGCTTTATATGAATGGTTTTGCTTTACCGTCAGGTAAAGAATGAAGTCTTTGTTACTTAGAATCTTTTACAACATATTTAAGTTTACCTTTACCCACTACCCACAGTTGAATCATCCTTTCATTGACTATCAAATGCTCATAAACAACAGTTTTTAAATTTGAAGAAGAATTATTGTGTATATTTACAAGTCCTATAACTGTAAATTTTTCGAGAAAAAAAGGAGTGAAAAATGGTAAAGCAAAAGGTAAAGTAACTACAAATTGGAGAGCTGTCAAAAACTAAAACGTGTATTTCTTAACCCCATACCTCCGCCTTTTACTCTTAACCCCCCCCCCCCACTTGTATTGTCGGATGCAGACACTTAACTTAGGCTCCGGCACGTGTGAAACCAAACGGACGGAAAATTAGTTAATCCAAGTGAAACGGAACAATATTTGTCAAAAAAGTAAACATTAATGCATGACATATATCATCCAAATAGGCTAACACTACAACTGTGCCACAAATAACCGTAGGCATGTGACACCTGAAATACTCTTAAGCAAGCAGTTTGCGTCTCTCAACAATAGTACCACTGCATGTTCTTTTCAGATATCAGAAATATGTTGAAGTCTACGACTAATTAGTCTCCCCCATCCTCTCAACGTGCGACAGTTCCTGATTAATATTTTCTTCTTCCTCTCACGTGGTTCTCCCCCCTCCCCCTTCCATGGAAAACTTTATTTTCTGACCTCTATACTTCTAGTTGTTTGACGCGCGCTGTTTTAAAGTTGTGCGTTGCGCCACCAACCTTTTCTCGCCTTTTCTTTTTATATAACTAGTTTCCCAGCGTCATTAAAATTTAATTTATTCTTAAATATTACCCGTTCATAGGAATCTTGTTATTTCATAGACGCACCCTCTCAAAGAACCAGTGCAATAATTAGCAGTTACACTTTCTTATCTCTGATTCTTGTTGCATTTTAGAATAAAAAAGTCCTATTTCCGTTTTCCTCATATACTTCCTATGATAGCTATATATACTTCAGACAATCCCCGACAAAAGTAAATGAAACAAACCCCCGTTCCCCCGTTCAATGTTGGTACAAAATGGTTGAAGCTGGAATTTGGGCACAACATTGAATGGGGGGAGCGGGGGTTCGAAGAGAGTCTTTGGCGAGTGAAACGTATCCTGACAGTTTTGGCGATTTTGTTTCATTTGTTTTGTCGGGGATTGTAGGCATCACTACCTTAGGCTACATAATGTAGGCTGAAGCCTAGCCCTGTATACTGAAGTTACACCCAAACCTTAAAACTACTAGCCTACAGCCTATATATGTAACCCTTTTAATGCCTCATATAGGCTGATCTTTACAGAAGCACAAAGCTGATACTCAAGCAGGTTGTACAGTGTAGGTTGAGCCTACACCATACAAAGTGCTAAGCAGCCAAGCCTGTAGTGGGGTCTACTGAACCTGCTATTCATAAGGTTTTCTGGTCATTAGGGCCATTTTTCATAAGGGACCTTATTCATAAGGGTCGTTATTCATAACGTGCTTTTCTACAAAATAAGGTTCACTGCTCATATGGTTCATTATTCATAAAAAGGAGGAAAGAAAAAAGGGTTTATTAGCCATAAGGTTCACTATTCATAATGGCAAAAAAGGTTTGGTATTCATAGTGGTAAAAAGTTTGATATTCATAATAGGAAAAAGGGTTTGACATTCGTAATGGTGAAAAAGTTCAATATTCATAAAAGAAGGAGAGAAAAGGTTCAATCTTTAGTGAAAAGAGTTTGCTATTCATGATAGGGCAAAAGGTAAGTTATTCATAAAAGGAAACACATTCTCTATTCCACATGGCAATAGAAAGCTAAGGCTGTGATGGCTAGCTCAAAACCACAAACCGGTTTCCACAGCTGCTTAGACCGGTTTTTAAATCAAAACAGGCTTTTCAAACAAGCACAATGGCCTTGCACATTTTCT
The DNA here is from genome assembly GCA_029531755.1 of Holothuria leucospilota. NCBI lineage: Eukaryota > Metazoa > Echinodermata > Holothuroidea > Aspidochirotida > Holothuriidae > Holothuria > Holothuria leucospilota. Next base: position 6,374 of record JAIZAY010001424.1, on the reverse strand, counting down.
GCCATATTTTCACACACAAAAAAGGTGTGATTTTTCCTCCAAATGCCCAAATTTCCAAGGCAGGAGCCTCCCAGCTTCTCAACTTCCCAACATTTTCCACCCATGCTGACTGAGCCATGTATATACTGTATGTTAAAGGCAATAGGCAGTCACCCCAATCAGTGTTAGTATGCCCCACCACTCTAGTTCATGAATGGCCTATTTTAATCATGGGACAACGTTTTTATTAGTGAATTGTGAAATTCAAGGAGAATTTCTCCTTGCTTTACCTATTGTTTGTAATAGTTGTTTTCAAAATGTCTTCAGAGGTGCTTGTAATGCAGTAGAGGAGATTCGCAAGAATTTGCTGATTCTTCAAAGCAAATTTTGGGGCGACTGCCTACCACCATTAAATGGCTTGACGTGAATTAAATAAACTACCCACGTAATGTTTAACCAACTTTATCAGGCAACACTAAACTGTATCTGAACCAAGTAAGTGTTCAATGCTTAAACGTTGTGATCTTCTGGTTTGTGGAACTGCAAATATTTCCCTTCGATGTCACATCCTACACTGAGCCTACTCTCATGAACTTTTCATTTCCCCCACATTTTTCATTTATGTCACACCCTACACTGAGATAATGTTCACCAACTTTTCATTTCTCCCACAACAGAGAAAATCTTGAGGAATTTATCAGCAACAGCTACAGTAGCAGCTGGTGTGATTCAATCTACTCCTTCCAAGTATACTTAATTCCTTAGCATTACTTAAACGGAATTGATAAATTCAGTTTTTATATAATGACAATTTGCTGATGCGAAAAGGTGGATAATTTTTTATGGAAACATGCAAAATGAAGAGGAATAATACCCTCCAAAACTTTCTTAAATGTACCGGTAAGTCTTGCTGGAGTTCTTATTCTTTTCCCAATCAAGTGCTCAAGGGTGGCTACAAAAACAGAGATGTCTTGGCGGTCAAAGACCTAAAAATATTTTAACTTTTAACTGTCTATGTTTATGATATGCAGACAGATATTATCGCAATACAGTATCAAATAAGATGCTGTTTTTTATTTTCCAGTCCAACCATGCTCTACAAACAAAACTGTGGGAGGTGGAAAAATACAACAGTATCCATTGCATCAAAGGAATAAGATGACTGTCACAAGGCAGCTCACGTGGAAAACCACTACTAACCAGGAATACATAAATATATTACACAAGGTATAAGACACAGGTTATGCAATCAAAATCAGCAATTACACAAAAACTTTAAGTGAGACTTTTTCCAGTAAACACTGACAGGGGTGATACATGACAAGACTTGTTTTTTATTACACATCCCAACCTCTGTGACCTCAAATAATCTTTGACCTACTTCAACAGTACAACTTTGATGACCCATCATGTACTCAACATTACAACTATATGATATGATTCAGACACAACTCCTCAGTGTTAAAAGTTATTGCATGATTTCACTGTCTGATCTCTCTATGGCCCCAATTAACCTTTGACCTACTTCCAAAATACAACTACGGTGAAGTTTCATTTACTGAACACTATGGCCAAGTTTATAAGAATCAGACAAAACCCTAGGACTAAATAAAGCTTTTGCATGAAATCACTGTAGGACCTCTCTATGAACCTGAATGACCTTCGACCTACTACAGAAACAAATATTTGATGACCCATCATCTACTCAACACTATGGCTAAATTTAATTAGATTCAGGCACAAACCATCCAAGTTAAAGGATTTTGCATGATTTCACTGTTGGACCTCTCTATGTCCCCACAGACTCAAATCTTATTTGAAACATGGAAAGTTTTTGAAGTAGGCCTAATCCTTACATGCTAGATTAGGAATACTGTATCCATCTAGTACCAGTGGGGCCTGACATAGGTAACAGCAGCCCAAAGCAAAATGCCCTCGATGTTTGCTGTAATGCCCTTCAGAAATACAGCAAAGCCATATTCAAAAATGGTGTCAGTGCCCTTTTCTCTAACTCAGATTTCCTGTACCCTTTTTATAGGCTTATGTCAAACCCTGAACTAACAAACTGGTACTCAAGACTATAACTCAAACTTTACTTAAAATACATATTTCTGATGAGCCTGTATTATTATTACAAGACCTTTGAATACAGTTTTTTGATTTTCTATTAGTAAGGCATGCTGCTAGAATTCAATGGGCTCGTTTGACCAAAGTTCCCCATGAAAAGGCCATTTTCCCGGGTGAAAAATATAGACATTTTATGTCACCTGATGGCTAAATCCTTCTTTTGAATTCTAGCGTCATGGTAACAGAGAGAGCCTAAGGAATAATCAGGAGTACCATGCATGGCTACGAGTTACACTTACAGCTTCAAGCAAATTTGTGTGCTAGACTGTTACCCTAACCTGTAGCAAATATCAAGCAGATTTGACCAACCACTTGGGGATACTGACACATTTTATTTTTTTTTTGATTAAGCCCTGCCCTCTAATTAGTATAATGACAGATGGAATAGGGCACAATTTCACACTATACCATCAAGATACTGTACCAGGGGCACATACAGTGCCCATCTAAGATTCCCCGCTCTGAACTTGCCTCTTTATGAACTTTTCAGACCATTTTCATATACTCCCACCTACACCTAATTACTATTAATTCCCCCACCTGACTGGTGTGGGTATTCACGGTATTCTCAAACTGAAGGCACTTCGTGGACCCAAAACCCTCCGAACTGTAGAGAATTTCACGGAAGGCAAATGAGGGCAATCCTTAGGACAAGATGGCGGACATAGGGGGCGTGGTGCTAAAACTACTCCGGGTAGCGTGCCAAGTGTGAATTAATGCAACATAGATGTAGCAAGAGGTACGTATATGTCTGCAAAGTGAATTACAATAATCATATGACTCTATAGAAATGCTACTACTATAGTAATTCCCAACATACTGATATAAAATTTGAAATAAATTAAACCCACAACTTGGTAGATCGTAACATTTTTCAAATTTTTACATTCAGTCCTGCCCACTTATTATTATTAAAGTAAATGCAGAACAAGATGTAGTTTTTAATCAATCATCTTAAAGACAGACACTCATCACCCCAAACTACAATTTCACTTGGAGAAAGCAAAACGCTCAATTGGTGATTTCTCTATGATTGACATCAAATTCAACAGATCACATTACACAGCATGCACAAAGAGTGTTCTGACTACATATTATGGCCTTATAAGCTCACCAGGATATGCCCTCAAGCAATAAATTAGGTTTGTGTCTGCACAAGGAGGAGATAAAGACAGTTATGGGAGGGGCTAGAAGTGTCTTAATTAGGGAGAACTGGAACTGTCTGGGATGAGGAGAAGATTTACCCTTAGATAAATATTTACAACACTCAACTCTGATGCCTTGGTACAAATGTATCATCCTTTCTTGAATGAAAAAAGCTGGGAAGTTACATAGCTCCTTCCCTGGATATTTTGGAATTTGAAGAGTATTTTTGGCAAAAGAAGGAAAAATTGGCTTCACACTGAAAACACATAGAAAGATATGGGATCAATATCGACTTGCTTCTCAAGAATAAACGTTTTCCTCCAGCCCTACATTTCCTACCCCAGCAAAAATGCTTTATACTTGAAACAGGAAAGCAAAAAAGACATTAGAAGAGATTAAAATCTACTAGTCCCTTTCTTAAGATCTCTTGTCATTCTCTTCTTTGCATTAGTCTTTCCTTGACTTGACCAATTTGATGTTAACATCAAACACCATGTAACGCCAGTACGGTATGTTGCCCACCCAAATATTTAAGTTTTGAAGAATATCACATTTTAAGGGAATGTCTTTGAGTGTACCCTTGTATCTGAGAAGTGGTCAGCCAACTTTCCATGATCTTTCAGCAAGTTCTTCACAAAGTAATGCTTTTACAGGGCAGTCAAGCATCCCAAGATGTGGGCAAACCACTGGAGATAGTTACTGTGTGAATGGGAATTGTTTAAATAGCCTCTGTCTAATGGCAAGATCTAAAACATCATCATTAACAAAGTCATTTCACCCCAAAAATAAGAATATACGTAAATCCTCACTCGCCTTACATGCACTCTTTGCAGATACACACATAAAAGTGTGTGACTTTAAATGAGCCTATAATTACCATACTGGCAAGCCCAGCACATGCACAGACGGAGTCTTTATGGTACACACAGCACAAACTTAATAGATGCTGTTATAAAGTACACAACGTAAAATTTACAGGCAATTAAATTGTCCAATAATCACAGAGCAATGTGACGCTGTTTTTATTCATACATTGTATAATCATGGGTAACTCAGGCAGCAAAAGCATTTCTCCACTGAGGCCCTTGAATACATACATGAATATTCAGTAGGCCTATTTATATTAATTTTATTTGAACATGGAGCCTTAATCCAGGGAATCCAGGGTAACCCAGGAAACAAAAGCTTATCTCCCCAAGGCCCTTGTATACATACATGAATATTCATTATTTATTTTATTTTTATTTAAACATTGTTTAATCGAGGGTAACCCAGAAAACAAAAGCATATCTCCCTTGAGGCCCTTGCATACATACACGAATATTAATTATTTTTTTATTTTTATTTAAACATTGTTTAATCTAGGGTAACTCAGGAAGCAAAAGCTTATCTGCCCTGAGGCCCTTACATAGAGTACATGAACACAAAGAACACAAACAGTAGCCAAAAAAGGGGAATCAAATACAGTAGATAAAAGAATAAAATGTAGTAAGGTGTGAAAGGAAAAGGTTAAGAGTGTCAAAGATTAAGAAAGATATGTACAAAAATGTAGATAAGGTCTAAAATGCCACAGCAACCACTTAAAACTGAAAACAATTCAAAATGTAAACAAATAAGAGTATCATTAACGCATTATCAGATATGATATCATGAGAGCAAAAGACTTAGATAATGAGAACTGCTTCAAAACTACAAAGCACACAACAGCCCATACAGAAACAAACAAGACTATTTGCATAGTACTGTAGTTAAGTATCATCCAGTCATCTCTAATAAATATTCTCGACGGAAGATACTCCATTTTGAAAAATAAGCCAACACTCTCCAAAAAAGGGAGGAAACTGATGCAAGTAACTTTCCTTTTTCCTTGTTTTGATTTAGAAGTGTGTGAGGTAATTCTCTACAGTAAAGCTAATAATGTATGTTATATAGGCCTATCATGGTGGCAGCACTGCAGGATTGCAATTGTGGGCACCATCTGTACACATCTATAATCGAACCTTGTTTTTTTCCAGTACAATACAATGTACAGGTTTGCTAACAAAGATAATTTCTATCAAGAATCTGAACACCTATATAATCATACCTTACATTGTTTTTCCGTAACAATTTCTTGATACATCCTGGCTAATTTAGCCAATGTATATCTAGAATAATTAACAGAAAGTCCAATTCAAGTAGTCAATCATTTTTTCTACAAGTAAGTGTAGTGAACCACCACTCAGAGGTAGCTTTTGTGGCTCGGCAGGGATACCCACATGCATGCTTTTTATGGCATCAACTTTTTAAGGGAATTCCACAAACTGTTTACCATGGCCAATTTACATACAAATGCCTGGGATTGTGAGTAAAAGAAGCAAAATGCCAGTCCATGACACATCTTTTGACCCAATTGGGAAAACCAAATTCACCCAAAAGGGGAAAACTGCCATACCGGTAAAAGGATATCAATGATATCCAAGTACCGTTCCTCACCCATTTAATTTTCAGTGCTGTAGTCGAGACCAGAGGGTCCGAGACCAAGACCAGCCTCTCAACAGGCTTTACACACTGTTTGCATAGGGACTCCAGAACGGTCTCGGAGACGAGACCGACAATTTCCGGTCTCGAGAACGGTCTCACTACAGCACTGTTAATTTTTTACACCTTCAGTGACCACTGTAGGGAAAATTGATAGGGGGGAATCAATACTATTTTCAGATTGCTGACCTTTCAAAGCTTTTGGCTAAAGGTGATTATTTGATTTAAAGTGTTTGGGGTAGGGAACAACTGCTACCCCCTCTTATCCCTATCACAAGCCCTTAAGGCAGACCGTAGTTACTTAGAACTACTGACCTTGCAGTCTCTTGTCGTAGAGCATTCAGGAATGTATCAGGATGGAACAGTTCTGAGAGGTCCAAAGTCTCTGACATCAGACGTCCCTTCTCTACCATTTCCACCCAATTCTGTATGGCCAGTGACCGTGTTACAATGGTCCTCAGATACTGGATAGGATCCTCTGGGCCTTCCCACTTGTTCTGCCATAACAGGGGTGTCTGAGGAAACAGAATGTATAAAATAAATACAACAAAATAAGAAAGAAGATAAATGGAAATACATGAAAAAGACACAATTCATCACAT
>JAIZAY010001090.1:0-21709 GCA_029531755.1 Holothuria leucospilota | reverse complement strand
GTTTTTTATACATTTACAAACACTTATTGCCTCCTCTTTAAATATACAGTTCCACATCTTTCGAAACACCGTGACTTCCTTTTTTTTGAAAAAGAGAGAAGCAGAACTGTAATTTTTAAGTTCATTTTGCAAACCATTTCCATCAAAAAAAGTAACGTGAAATAGTTTTCCCAGGCCTAATAATCATTGAAATACCATTGAAGGTTTTGGTTTGGGTGGGGGGAGAGGGATCTAGGGGGAGGAAACTCGTAATTGCCCAATCCTAATTTAATACAATACATATTTCTAACGTTTCCAATTATTCTCTATAGAGATTTTTAAACAATTGTTAATTAGTGTAACATGTATTTCGACACGGAAGTACATTTTTTCAAGAACTCTCCTAATTCCTTTTAAAGGTACTTTCGAATTTCTGATGGGCCCTAGAAACACATGACTTCTTTTTTTTTTTGATGAAACAATCTTTATTTCCATTGTGTCAAGAAACTGATATGCACTATGTATACGACATGAACTTTTCTTTTTTTATTTTTTTTTTTTTTTTTTTTTGAAGGACCAACTTTATTTCCCGTCATCAACAATATCTGTACAACTTTTATTACAATTTTATCAAACCAGTTCCACAGCATTTTTTTGAAGGAAAACTTTATTTCTTCCCGTCATATAAATATATGTACCACTTCAACCAACATTTACACATTTTGTAAACAATGCCTCTTCCAATCACCTTGTGAATATAACAGAGGCAGTTCTTAAGAGTTTACAATTATATACAATGATAAAATATAATTTACTGGAAGACAAAGAGGGTAAGTTTAGACATGTCTTATAACATGTACAAACAATTATTGCCTTCAGCATATAAAACCGCAAAACGAAAAAAAAACACACATGCCATGTCCTCCGGAGGACTTGAAACCTCACGGTACGGCTCAACAGTCGGAGTCGAAGCGCCATGACCAACTAGAGGCCCACAACACCAGGCTTGATACTCCCAGTCGCACTCTAATTAATCATTAGTAGTCTAAAGTGTTTACGTTTGTGGATGATATACAAAGTAGAAATTGCTGGGTGTAGTGGGGGGGGGGGGTGGTTCGGGGGTCTGAGGGCTGGAGCGAGCACCCCTTTTCAACGACGGACTGCCATACTTTAAATATTGTACCGAGGTACGTTAATTAATTGCCTGAAACACGCCCCAAAACATTGGCTTCACGAATACGTTGAATATTACGACTATTGAAATGTTTAATAGCATGGCATGTAAATTAATGGTTTCCTTCTTAGTAGCCCTGCTCTATGAAATGTGCATCAATAGGGGTTGGGGGGAGTGACGGGCGGGGTAACGCTGCAGGGGGGAAGGCCGGGGGGTGGTCTTTGTCGGTCGCAAAAATTTTCCAATTTCCTCGGTAAACATGTAGTCGGCATAGGGAACAAGTAGGTACAATATAATGTGTATAATCCAGCGACGGCTGGCCGGGGGTAGCGCCAGAATGATTTGAGTAAAATTCAAAATTTTCGATGCGCATTTTGGGTTTTTAGGCGTGAAATTGGAAAATTTGGGGGATTTACTACAGGATCTGCCCTCAAATATCAAGTAAACCACAAGGAGCGACTGGCCTTTGTGGACTACTTCATATTTTAACGTTTCCCGACTACACTGGGAAATTTAAACAACCTTGCGGGGGATCCGTCCTCGACGAGGGACATACATGGCATCTACCCCCATCTGGTTTTACCACAGATTTTCCGACGACGATCAGTCCCCTGAGTGACTTTCTGACTTCCTTGGTCTCAAGAGCACAAATCCTCCAACTCGAACACAACTGACATTTTCAGCGCTCGAGTTGGAGATTTACTTACTTGTGACCTACAACTTTTCAAAGGCCTTCAAAGAGACCAAAATCAAGTAAGTATACGTGATTTATCAATGGAAGAATGATTGGTGGTACACGTATGCGCTTTTTGAAGTTTAAATAAATGCTAAGACTTCCTTGCAAAATCCTTACCGTAATGATATGGTAATTTAATTACCTCAGTACTGACGGCCAGCTTGTCGGCTGTACTGTGATTGGTATCTTTAATTAACCTGAAAGAGCACTTTGCATTCAAGTGCGTATCAAGGGAAGGAGGTGGAGGGCGTTGGGGCGCCCCGGGTTGAAGACACTTTCTACACTCTCCCATAGGCCGTCATCATTCGGCATTTGTCAAACTTGAAGTCACCTTCCCCCTTCAGTTAAATGATCCTGCATACGCGGATGTACAAGGCTGTATTCAACGAACCCGTAACCATTCCTTTATTATTAACCTCATGGCAGCACTTAAAATTTGGTCCGACTTACACACTAAAACGGGCCTGCTTGTTACGCTGCCTCTCATTCCTTGTCAAAGTTTTCAACGCCAGCATATGGACCCATCAATTTTCGCAACATGACAATTGACTCTTTGAGCTACAGGCGCATGAATAAAAAACTTGTGATCCGCCACCCCCCGCCCCTTGTCACTTAAAAATATATGAGATAAGTCCGCTGTCTTTCCCAAACCTCACAATCTGCTCTGGTGGTATCAATTTCAACCATTTTTTGACAGCATAATCTCCAACTCAGTCACTACCAAAATACATCTAACAAAGGATTCACTGCCCTCTCATAGCAGGGTCAAAAATCAACCCAAACAAAATTTTTAGGGACTACATGTAGAGGGTTCACCCTCCCCCCAGCAAAAGTGCAATTTTATGGAATGGTGGAGCGCTCCCTCAAAGAGGCAGGGAAAACGCGGAGGGAGACTTGGTCAAGTTTAAAGGAACCGCTGTCTTCTTTTACCGACAAATCATCGCACCATGAAACGTGGACAATGGTCACCTATTGTTGGCAGATGCTTAGCCCTACCCCCTAAGAAACTTAAATCCATAGTTTTCAATACACGTAGAGCATTTTACAGTCGGTCCATTTTATGAATATTCAGTTCAGAGTGGCTTTCCTTTAGAAACAAGAGTTGCTTTAGGAACCTAGACAAATTTGGTATCAATAAAGACAGGTCTCCCGGCTACTAAAGTAGCCGGGAGCCTTGTCTTTATTGATACCTTTCGTATCAAATGCAAATTACATGAAATATAGAATCGGTTTCATCTAAGAATGGGAAAAACATTCATAAAACTATTAGCAATTTCAACCGAAAAAATGCAACGTCCAAAGTGGGGGGGGGGGGGTACGACTTGTTGTAAGAGTGTACATATCGAAACTATTTTGTTCTTGTAATCAGTCAGCTGTGCGTATCCAGCTGTACGTATGTATGTATGCGAGTGTTATGTTTGTTATTTTTATGTTAATTAGGTTTAGTCCTCGATGTAGGATGTTGTACAATCGTATGTCATTCTGTTGCCGGATTTCAGTTGAAGCACATCTCGATTACACAAGCAATGCACGCAATCCATCGTGTATGTTTCTTTCTTTTCTTGTACGAGTTTCTCCGTTATCCCCAGACAGCTAATTATTAACTTTGTTACGCTCCGCACATTCTCAACGACAACGCCCTAACAGGCCGGATAGCTAGAACCCCCAACACAGCAACGCCATCATCGGCTCCACGTTACATCTGGTGGCAGCGGACTTAATACTTGTCGTTTCCGGAGCTATTTTTTTTTTCGTTTCAAACAGAAACTGGTACGTTTGCATACAACTTTGTATTAAGTTTTATTAAAAATTGGAACGCATGTGCAGTTTACGTTCTTGTCTTCTGACTGCTTCCACCGTCAGAGCGTCTGGATTTGAAAGTTTTTAATATTGGGCTACCGGCGTCCGCCCTTTACTTTTTCACACTACGTTAATGGAGAAGTGTTTTTCAAGAAACTTTTACTACGTTTGTCAACCCCTTAATTGTCACGAAATATCAATGGAAAAATTCAGTCTGTAACTGTTGCTGATGACCTGGATACCATCCAGTACCGAGGGTGACGTGACAAAGTGACCCTTATCGAAGAGTAGCGGTCCGAGGTCCTAATTCTATAATTTTGTGACGCTTCGCCTTATTAGAAATTGGAAATAGTATATACGGTAATCCTACAAGCAGATGTCCGCATAATCAGAAAACCTACTTGAACAGAATTTATTGACCTTTTTCGTGCACTGGAAGCCCGAGTAGAATAAACTATTTGACTGCGTAGCAGGAAGTCGATGAATCGTTCTTGCGCCAACTCACCACTTTTGAGACAAACCTCGACAAGACGAGCCTCGCTTAGACAACATTATCGCTCGAAATAAAGTCGGTCCCTCCAATGCCGTGGATAATTCAACGTTTCAACTTCCTCAATTGACTCGAAAAGTATTTTGCTTTAAATGGAATAATGTTATTATTATATGTTATTTTGTGTGGGATTTCCAGCTTTATTACTTTTGACACGTATGGTGAGTTCATTTATTTATACAACAGCCCCTCTTCCCCTTTTTCCCTTCCCTTTAGTGGGTTCAGACTCAGTGTTAGCCTAGTTGGGACAACTCGATACACAAACGAGGGCTTGTCATATTCCTTGAACTCCCCGAGGGTACAGGCCATAACAATGCCTGACACCAAAACCAATACAGCCCGTATTGAACTTCCTCCGATATTTACAGGAGACGGGTCGGAAGATTTTGGACAATGGTGCCGTCGACTGGAGGTGGCAGTGAAAGCCTCAAGTGAATTCTCAAATATTGGGCATGCACAAATTCTTCCCATTAGATTAGGGGGACAAGCATTTGCCTACTGGGACAGCTTAAGTGACGCTTTTAAGGCAGATTATGAGAGTGTAAAGAAAAAATTTAAAGACGTTTTTAGAAAGCGTAACTTTATTGCAACATTTCAAACATTTATTAATGCAAGACCCCGCTCACCCAATGAACCACTAGAAGTGTTTAGGGCTGAGATCATCCGTTTGGTTAACGAAGCATTCTCAGATTATGATGTAAAGGCAAAAGAGGGTGAGTCGTTTCGAAGGTTTGTTGCTGGGTTGGATGAATATCTCCAACTTAAATTCATGAAGCTGGTTCAACAACTCTAGAGGAAGCTTTGGTTACCGCTACTAGAGTTGAGAGGGCACATGAGGCTAGTAAAATTAAAGCGCCTCTACCACAAGCAAATTCCGAAAAGGCTAATATTTCCGTATCAAAATTACGTGCTGAAGAATTTGTTGAATTGAAGGAGAGTATTGCTAGCCTTGCTACTAAATTAAGTGATTTGCAGGTAGAAATGAGTGAAACGAAACGTCAGGTAAGGGATATGCGATCAGATTGGTCGAAGGAAAGACAGCGTTTTTCAGAGAGAGGGCGTAGCCCACAGAGACGTCATTCCGAAAGTTATTCACCCCGTCGAATGTCACCCTATAGTGGGCGTAGTCCCCAAAATGGTGATTTTAAACGTCATTCATTTCAACCTGAGTATGAGCAAAGAGGGCGTAGCCCCCGACGTGGTAATTCATATCGTGATAGGGTACGTGGTAACTCCCCAAGGCCAGACTACACGCCTTACAGAAGGCATGATATGTTAAATTATGACTCTTACGGGAGATATAAAAGTCCAGAAAGATTTAGACAATGGAGTCCCGGACCCTACCGAGGTAAATCAGGGTACAGCCCGTCGAGTCGTCTTGACAAAAGAGTCAAATTCGAATACCCCTCTGAACAACAGGGAAACTAGAACCAGTTAGTGCCGGTGGCCGATCACTAACTGAAAATACTCAATGGCCACAAGAATTTACACAGTCAGTTGGGAATAAGGAGGCCCCCCATACCATGACTAAGGACGTGACAAAGAATCAAGATCGAAAAATGCCATACGTCTCTGTAATAGTAGAGGATAAAGTCGTAGATGCATTTATAGATACAGGGTCTGACTATACTTTTATTAGTGAGAAACTTAGACAAAGTATACCCGTATTGTCAAAAAGACCACTGTCAAAGTCGGGCTCCATAATACGCTCAGTTACAGGAGAAGTAATTGATGAAATTGGATGTATAAATGTTAACTTTTTATTTGGTACTCAAAAAGTGTGTCACATTGTTCATGTAGCCAGAGGTATCAAAGAAAATTTAATTATAGGATGGGATTTCATGCTGGAAAATTCAGTGACTATAGACATGGTGAACGGGTTAATTGGAATGAATGGCAAGTGTTCCTTTAGTGACGTCATACGGCACTGTTCCATTATGCTCAGATGTTGTAGTACTGGCAACGCATACTTTGCCTGCTAGAGCAGAGACTATTGTTATCGCTAGAATATGTGCACCCGACCAGGTTATCGTTCCAAATGATTTTGTTGGTGTACTAGAACCTACATACATAGGTGAAACAGAATTTCTTATAGCTAGATCACTTAATAGGGCTGAGAATGGATATACTAATATATGTGTCATTAACCCAAATAATTTTGATGTGACCTTACCTGCTCATACTTATATGGGACAGTTTCATGCTATTTCAGAGAATGGTCAGTACGAGGTATTGGATTCAAAGAATGACTTTAACTGCGAAGAGGTTGATAAGATAGACAACAATGTTGTCGATAATGGTATGGAATATAGGCCTAGTATTCTGAGAAATGATGGTAGTGTTAATGGTGTGTCCAGGGCGGATGATATTCCTGCAGTTGAGTTTCCCAGATCAGACTTCTTACCCGATCAAGTTAAGAAGGTAGAAGAGTTGCTTTGCAAATATGCAGATATTTTTAGTGATGTTCCAGGCAGAACCCATTTAGTACAGCATACCATTAGAGTTCCTGATAATATAGCCCCCATAAGACAGGCAGCTTACAGAACCTCACCACCGATGAGAGATGAAATTAGCAAACAGGTCAATGAACTTTTGGATAGGGATATAATTGAGGAGAGTCAGAGCCCTTGGGCTTCTCCTGTAGTTATGGTCAGGAAGAAAGACAACACTTTTAGGTTCTGCATAGATTATCGCAAATTGAACCAGGTGACTGTAAAAGATTCCCACCCCTTACCCCGAATCGACGATATTCTTGATTCTCTCTCTGAGTCAAAATTATTTTCAACATTTGACCTAACTCACGGTTACTGGCAAATTCCCATGGATCCCGATAGTAAAGAAAAAACAGCCTTCACTACTGGTTTTGGTCTCTACCAATTTAAGGTGATGCCTATGGGCTTATCAACTTCACCTCCATCTTTTCAGCGTTTAATGGAACTAGTGTTTAGAGGGTTAAGCTGGAGACAAACATTGGTATACCTGGATGATGTAATTGTGATGGGTAGAAATTTTCAAGAACATCTTGACAACTTAGAAGAGGTTTTTAGCAGATTTCGATCCGCAGGTTTGACGTTGAAAACAAAGAAATGTTCATTGTTACGGAAGAGAGTATCATACTTAGGTCATGTTGTTAGCGGAGAGGGTATAGAGCCCGATCCTAAGAATATTGCTAAGATAATCAAATGGCCAACTCCCAAGAATGCCACAGAAACAAGAGGGTTTCTGGGATTGGCACAGTACTACCGAAAATTCTTGAAAGATTTTGCTAAAAGAGCAGAACCATTGTACAATCTTACTAGAAAGGGTGTTAAGTTTAAGTGGACTGAAGAATGTTGTACTGCATTTGAGAGTTTGAAAGTGTCATTGACGTCAGCCCCTATCATGGCATTTCCAAATTTCAACAATGATTTCATTTTGTATACGGATGCCTCAAACACCGCAATAGGAACGGTTTTAGCACAAATTCAGAATGGTCGAGAAAAAGTAATTGCGTACGCAAGCCACTCCCTTACTAAAGCAGAAAGAAATTGGTCGGCCTATGATCGAGAGTTGTGGGCAATTGTATGGTCTGTAAGAGAGTTCAGACACTATCTCTCACATAGCAAATTTACAATTGTGACAGATCACAAACCCCTTAGTGGTCTGAGAAAAATGTCCGTGGGAAACGACAAGACAGGTAGAAGGTCCAGATGGGCGTTTGAGCTCGACCCATATGATTGGGTAATTTCATACCGTCCTGGAGTCACTCATGCTAATGCCGACGCATTGTCTCGATTACCCCAGGTTGATGAAGTGCCTTCACGAAATGTAGAATATAGGAATGTATGTACTCAAACAGACGGACTAATTGAACATTTTGAAAGTGAGAGTAATGATGAGAGTGTTTCAAAGATTAAGACGAAGGGTTATGTTAATAGTGTACAACAGGCTGATTTAATCTCTAGGCCTTCAGAACAGCAACAAGAGTTACAGCATTCTTTTTTAATATTTGCTCCGAATATTACAGAGTTGAAGGATGCTCAATGTGCAGATCCTATCATTTCTCAGGTGTACCGGTGGAAAATTGATAATGTTAAACCGCCAAAACATACTTTGCGTGGGCAATCTACAATGTTACATCGATTATGGTGGGAATTTCCTAAGCTTATATTGGTTAACGGTGTATTATGTCGTCGAGTAAGTAAAAGAGGGCGACAAACTGTGTTACAAACCATTATACCAGGGAAATTTGTGCCAAAAGCACTTAGCTATTTTCATGGTGACACTCATGCAGGTCATTTTGGGGTGGAGCGTACTCTTCGTAGGGCACAGGAAATATGCTACTGGCCCAAGATGCGAAGTGATATTGAAAAACACTGTTCAGAGTGTCTTGCTTGTGAGTCCCGAAGAAAACCAAATCCATCCCTGAGAGCCCCTTTAATTAGCTTTGTGCCTACAAAACCTTTCGAAATCGTATTTGCTGACATCACTGAACTTCCAATAACAGCAAAGGGTAACCGGTACATTCTTGTACTGATGGACCACTTTACCAAATTTGTTAATGTGTACCCGATGCCCAACCAAAAGGCAGATACAGTTGCCCGCATTATTTTTGAAGATTACATACGAGAACATGGGGTGCCCCTACGGCTTCATACGGACCAAGGGAAACAATTTGAGAGTGACCTCATACAAACATTATGTACGAAATTTGGCATTCAGAAAACGAGAACAACGCCATATCATCCACAGTCAGATGGACTTATCGAGAGATTCAACCGTACCCTTAAAGAACAGCTCAGTAGATATATAGGTGCGAATGGTAAGGAATGGGACGATTACCTTAAGCAACTAGAATTTGCTTACAATACTTCTAGGCACAGCAGTACTGGCTTTAGCCCTTTCTTTCTTATTCATGGGAGAGAACCCCGAACTCCTGCCTCTACGTGGTTACATATGTCACCTGAACTGACAACGGTTTCCAAAGACCCTTCAGATTACGTTGTATCTTTACACAAAAGCCTCAGGCAGGCCTTTCAGGAAGTAGAGGAATTTAATTCAAACGCAAGGGATATTCAAAAGGATTATTATGATAGGAAAGTAAGAATTAAGAGTTACTCCCCTGGGGATAAAGTGTGGATTGACCTCCCCCGAAACAGTCGAATGAAACTATCACCCAAGTGGGAAGGCCCATTTATGGTAATGAAAGCAATTGAGAATTCTTCCGAACATCCGGTAGTGTACCAAGTTTGCGATTTAGGAAATCCATTGAAACCCCTACGTACTGTACATCATGATAGACTTAAACCCTTTAGATCAAACATACCGAACAAGAGGTCAGAAGAGGTAAAATTGCAAAGTAAGGGCCAGGGATACCCAAATCCCCCTCAGTCCGCATTATCAGGGTCCCTACCTCTCGTTCCCAGCCAACCGTTTGGTACCCCCACAGGAACCTTACCCAGTCCTCGCATGACCCCGCGGGTCGAGTACCCAGTACCAAGAACAACACGATCAGGGCGTCAAACAACAATCCCTAGTCGTTTTAGAGATTTTCATTTGTACCACCGTTAATTTGATCCAGAGTAATCGTAATCGGTTTCTAATTTCCATGGAAGTAAATTTCGTGTTGCATGGCGTTTTGTACATAACTTAGGGTAATTTTCGGAGTGTCTATTTCACGCCATAGCAAGCTTGAGTTACGTATTTTTTGTGTGTGTACTAGGCCTAAGTTGTAAATTTGTTGTACCTTGATATGAGAAAAAAATCAATTATTTTCATTTTCATTGCAGCCATTACGCTTAAATCGTTAAATCTTTTTAAATCGTAAAGGCAATGCTGTGATAGAAAAATGATTGGTAGGCCTAATTTGTTACAAAATTCTATGATGAATTTATATGAATCGAGTTCTGTTTTAGTGTTTGAAATACTAACTACTACTAACGAATCAACAGTGTATATATTTGTACAAAGTGTAAATAAATGTAAAATTAAGTTGCCAAGAAAATGAGGACATTTTCTAGTGAAGGGGGGAGTGATGTAAGAGTGTAAATATCGAAACTATTTTGTTCTTGTAATCACTCAGCTGTGCGTATCCAGCTGTACGTATGTATGTATGCGAGTGTTATGTTTGTTATTTTTATGTTAATTAGGTTTAGTCCTCGATGTAGGATGTTGTACAATCGTATGTCATTCTGTTGCCGGATTTCAGTTGAAGCACATCTCGATTACACAAGCAATGCACGCAATCCATCGTGTATGTTTCTTTCTTTTCTTGTACGAGTTTCTCCGTTATCCCCAGACAGCTAATTATTAACTTTGTTACGCTCCGCACATTCTCAACGACAACGCCCTAACAGGCCGGATAGCTAGAACCCCCAACACAGCAACGCCATCATCGGCTCCACGTTAATGTAGGCTACATGCAATAGCGTGTAGTGACCTGATTTGGAAATTTGCAGTAAGATATGATTAACAGAACGAAGTCTAATTAAGAAAAAAGAAAAGTGAGAAAGAAGAGAAGTCGATAAAAGCTACAAAAAGGAAGATATGAAAGAGAAAAACAACTGTAAAAAGTCGACAGTTCCACAGCATTAAAACCGCAAAACGAAAAAAAAAAAAACACACTGCCATGTCTCCGGGAGGACTTGAACTCACGTACTCAACAGTCGGAGTCGAGCGCCATACCAACTAAGCCACAACAATGCTGATACTCCAGCGCACTATAATTAATATTAGTAGTCTATAGTGTTACGTTGTGTGATATACAAGTTGAAGTGCCGGATGTAAGGGGGGGGGGTCGGGAGCTGTAGGGAGCACCCCTTTTCACCTGCATACTTAAATATTGGTACCGTACTTTAATTAATTGCCTGAAACACGCCCCAAAAATTGGCTTCAAAATACTTGAATATTACGCTATTGATGTTTATAGCATGGCATGTAATTAATGTTTCTTAGTAGCCTGCTCTATAAATGGCATCAATAGGGGTGGGGGGAGGGACGGGCGGGGTAAAGCTCAGAAAGCCGTGGTCTTGTCGGTCGCAAAATTTTCCAATTTCTTCGGTAAACATGTAGTTGGCATAGGACTAGTAGGTACGATAAAATGTGTAATCCCGACGCTGGCCGGGGGTAGCGCCAGAATGATTTGAGTAAAATTCAAAATTTTCGATGCGCATTTTGGGTTTTTGGGCGTGAAATTGGAAAATTTGGGGGATTTACTACAGGATCTGCCCTCAAATATCAAGTAAACCACAAGGAGCGACTGGCTTTTGTGGACTACTTCATATTTTAACGTTTCCCGACTACACTGGGAAATTTAAACGACCTTGCGGGGGATCCGTCCTCGACGAGGGACATACATGGCATCTACCCCCATCTGGTTTTACCACAGATGTCCCGACGACGATCAGTCCCCTGAGTGACTTTCTGACTTCCTTGGTCTCAAGAGCACAAATCCTCCAACTCGAACACAACTGACATTTTCAGCGCTCGAGTTGGAGATTTACTTACTTGTGACCTACAACTTTTCAAAGGCCTTCAAACAGACCAAAATCAAGTAAGTATACGTGATTTATCAATGGAAGAATGATTGGTGGTACACGTATGCGCTTTTTGAAGTTTAAATAAATGCTAAGACTTCCTTGCAAAATCCTTACCGTAATGATATGGTAATTTAAATACCTCAGTACTGACGGCCAGCTTGTCGGCTGTACTGTGATTGGTATCTTTAATTAACCTGAAAGAGCACTTTGCATTCAAGTGCGTATCAAGGGAAGGAGGTGGAGGGCGTTGGGGCGCCCCGGGTTGAAGACACTTTCTACACTCTCCCATAGGCCGTCATCATTCGGCATTTGTCAAACTTGAAGTCACCTTCCCCCTTCAGTTAAATGATCCTGCATACGCGGATGTACAAGGCTGTATTCAACGAACCCGTAACCATTCCTTTATTATTAACCTCATGGCAGCACTTAAAATTTGGTCCGACTTACACACTAAAACGGGCCTGCTTGTTACGCTGCCTCTCATTCCTTGTCAAAGTTTTCAACGCCAGCATATGGACCCATCAATTTTCGCAGCATGACCATTGACTCTTTGAGCTACAGGCGCATGAATAAAATACTTGTGATCCGCCACCCCCCGCCCCTTGTCACTCAAAAATATATGAGATAAGTCCGCTGTCTTTCCCAAACCTCACAATCTGCTCTGGTGGTATCAATTTCAACCATTTTTTGACAGCATAATCTCCAACTCAGTCACTACCAAAATACATCTAACAAAGGATTCACTGCCCTCTCATAACAGGGTCAAAAATCAACCCAAACAAAATTTTTAGGGACTACATGTAGAGGGTTCACCCTCCCCCCAGCAAAAGTGCAATTTTATGAAATGGTGGAGCGCCCCCTTAAGACGGCAGGGAAAACGCGGAGGGAGACTTGGTCAAGTTTAAAGGAACCGCTGTCTTTTTTACAAATCATCGCACCATGAAACGTGGACAATGGTCACCTATTGTTGGCAGATGCTTAGCCCTACCCCCTAAGAAACTTAATCCATAGTTTCAATACAAGAAGAGCATTTTACAGTCGGTCATTTATGAATATTCAGTTCAGAGTGGCTTTCCTTTAGAAACAAGAGTTGCTTTAGGAACCTAGACAAATTTGGTATCAATAAAGACAGGTCTCCCGGCTACTAAAGTAGCCGGGAGCCCTGTCTTTATTGATACCTTTCGTATCAAATGCAAATTACATGAAATATAGAATCGGTTTCATCTAAGAATGGGAAAAACATTCATAAACTATTAGCAATTTCAACCGAAAAAATGCAACGTCCAAAGTGGGGGGGGGGGGGGGAGGGGGTACGACTTGATAATGTAGGCTACATGCAATAGCGTGTAGTGACCTGATTTGGAAATTTGCAGTAAGATATGATTAACAGAACGAAGTCTAATTAAGAAAAAAGAAAAGTGAGAAAGAAGAGAAGTCGATAAAAGCTACAAAAAGGAAGATATGAAAGAGAAAAACAACTGTAAAAAGTCGACAGTTCCACAGCATTTTTTTTTTTTTTGAAGGAAAACTTTATTTCCGTCATACAATATATGTACACTTTTTACAATTTTATAAACAATGCCTCTTCCAATCACCTTCGAATTTAAAGAGGCAGTTTTAGAGTTACAATTATATACAATGATAAAATAATATATACATGAAGAAAAGAGGGTAAGTTTACATGTCATATACATTTACAAACACTTATTGCCTCCTCTTTAAAGGTCAAGAGCAGTCGCCCCAAACTTATTTTGAAGCAACAGCTAAATCTCACAATTTTCTTCTTATTTCTCTTCAAAGTATCTTTCATAATATTTTAGGACTTCAATATTTCATATTCAAGGTAAACCAATCAGTTACTTCTAGTAAATTTCACATTTGAGGAGAAAAAATATTGTCACATGACTCTAAAGAGCCAATCATGAAACAGAACAGTCTACTGCACTACTTAAAGTTGGGGTGACTGCATTTCCCCTTTAAATAACGAATCCACAGCTTTCGAAACACTGAATTTCGATCCGTGAAAATACTTACACTATTTACACTTAAGTTACACTTCATTTATTCCAATTTACAAGGAAAAATTTTAATTCCATTAATGCATTATATACAGCTCAACTATGTACAAAGAAGTGGACATAATAATGATAATTACATTAACTACAATTGAGAAAAGAATGAATTGTAATGAAGAAATTCATCTGTATAAAGACTGGTAAACTTTCACTGCATTAACAAACTGACCAAATTCATACCTGACTATAAACATGAAGATTTAACGCCTATGTCACAAATGAAAATTAAGTTTGTTGTTACAAACAGAAACAAAAGAGCTTTGGTGAATCCAGAGCTTGTTAAATTTGTCTATCTTAAAACGAATTCTATCAGCTCTTACTCTGTCCTTAATTTCACAAACGATTTTACTTAAAACTATAGAGCTACTTTGTTCATGTCCCTCAAAAATATGTATACACCTTGACTTCCATAAAATAAATTTGGACAAACAAAATAGAAACCAGATTCTTTGAAGTACAGCTTAGAAACATTAATTTCTGGGAAACCATACAGAAACAAGCTAGCCTGTAACTTAAAATTGCCAATCATACTTTTAACCACGCTAGAAACCCATTGCACAATAGGCTTAGCCTTATCGCACTCCCAGAAAATGTGATCGATGGTCTCAATTTCTGAACACTTGCCAAAGGGACAGATACCATCCCCCATGCCCCAATCTTTAATCCTCTTACCGGTGTACAAAACCCCATGCGCCAGCCGCCATTGAAAATCCTGAAGCTTGTTGTCCAGAAGATCGTTTGCAGCCAAATCCCAAATACGGTCCCATGGAAACGAAGGGTTTTTCCTAACAGCAGAAATACTGAGAACAACTTCGGAGTTTAACAGTGTAACAATATGTTTCGTGCGACTGCAAGAACTAAAGAAAGAACTATCCAGGGAGAACAGCTTCTTTATAACGGAACAAACGTGGCTTAACGTGAAAGTGCAAGTCGCGGAGTTTGGACGAGAATTAGACCACAGATGTGGAAACAAACCCCGTAACGATCTTGCCACAAAAAAAACGGATCAACATCAAATGACTTTGAGTATTATTGCACTCTTTTAATAAAGAAAATATTGGTTTAACCAACAAAGCATCCATTTTCAACTTAAGATTGTCCAAAGCCCAACCCACCCCCCCTTTTACTAGCAGAAGTGGTTTCCCTTTTGACCAGATCAGGCCTGTTGCGGCCCCATAAAAATGAAAACACAATTTTGTTTACTTCTTTAACAACTGGAGCAGGGATAGGGAACACAGGGGCCACGTAATAAAAGGAGGGATACAATAAAGTGTTAATAACAACCACCTTTCCAATCAAGGTTAGACGCCGGTTACTCCATCCGCTGACCTGTTTTCTGATCCTTTCGACCTTTTCAGACCAATTAGTGTAAATTGCATCATTTGATCCGAATGTTATACCAGTAACCTTAATTGACGTACTACTCCACTTAATTTCCTGCGAAAAGCCATTAGTAGCTAATCCGTTTAACGTCAGACCATACGTTTTAGACATATTAATGGTGGCCCCTGTAGCACGTTCAAATTGGATATGGACAGATTTGAAGTGGCTTATGTCAGACGAGCTCGTAGCGATGCAAGTCGCATCATCAGCGTATTGGAGAAACTTAATTCTTTTACCACTTCCACCAGGGATGATAAATCCTCTAATAGCCTCATTGGACTGGATATATCTAGCTAAAGGTTCAATGAAAATTATATACAGTAGTGGAGAAGAGAGGCAGCCTTGACGAACCCCTCTCTTAATAACAACGGTTTAGAGAGTTTACCGTTAATCAAAATACGACTGAAGATGTTCCTATATAATATATTAACCCACTTAATGAAGTTATCCCCAAGTTGAGTTTCCTTAAAACTTTATGGAAGAAACGACAGTTTACCTTATCAAAAAGCTTTTTCTTGATCCACAGAAACGAGGGCACAAGGGACATTCCTTAAGTGGGAGTAATCTATTACATCCCTAATTAAAAACATGTTATTGTGAATAGATCTACCGGGAACGGAACAGGTCTGGAATTCATTAACTACAACAGGGAGTACCGCAGAAAGTCTGATTTGCAAAATCTTGGCTAGAATCTTGTAGTCAGCGTTAAGTAAACTAATAGGCCGCCAATTAGATGGCTCACATGTATCACCCTTCTTAGGAATTAAGGTTATGACGCCCATTCGTTGAGACTCGGAAAGACTGCCCTTTAAGAAAATTTTCATTCAAAACACAGACTAAATCATTCCCAATAAGGTCAATAAACTTAGCATAAAATCGTAAGGAATGCCATCAACACCAGGTGCCTTGTTAGCTTTAACTTGGGAAAGAGCATTTTTAACCTCATTAATAGTAATTTGATGCTCCAGACTGTTTCTGTCACTCTCACTTAAAGCGTCACGTAAAGCACCAATTAAAGAATTCTGTGCACTTACGTCAATATTTCTATGACTGCAGTAAAGATCGGAATAGAATGAATGAAAAAACATTCATAATATCTTTCTCACTATTTTACAATTGTCCCGTTAGGACAACGAATACGCCTTATAATTTTTTGATTGGCCCGGTGCTTTTCCTGCCTGAAAAAGTCGAAAGGATCAGAAAAACAGGTTCAGCGGATGGAGTAACCGGCGTCTACACACACTTGCATTGGAAAAGGTGGTATGTCATTAACACTTTATTGCTATCCCTCCTTTATTACGTAGGCCCTCGTGTTTCGCTTATCCCCCTGCTCCAGTTGTTAAAAGAAGTAAACAAAATTTTGTATTTCATTTATATGGGGCCGCAAAAAACAGGCCTGATGATCTGGTCAAAAAGGGAAACCACTCTTCGCTAGTAAAAGGGAGTGGCGTGGGTTATGGGTCTTGGACAATACTTAAGTGAGAAAATGGCATGCTTTGTTGGTTAAACCAATATATTTCTTTATTCAAAAGAGTGCAATAATACATACACAAAGTCATTTGATTGTTGAATCCGTTTTTTTTGTGGCAAGATCGTCACGGGGTTTGTTTCCACATCTGTGTGTCTAATTACTCGTCAAACTCCGCGGACTTGCACTTTCACGTTAAGCCACGTTTGTTCGGTTATAAAGAAGCTGTCTCCCTGGATAGTTCTTTCTTTAGTTCTTGCAGTGTTGCACGAAACATATTGTTTACACTAGTTAAACTCCGAAGTTGCTTCTCAGTATTTATTGCTGTGTAGGAAAAACCCCTTCGTTTCCATGGGCGCACGTATATTGTGGATTTGGCTGCCAAACGAATCTTCTGCGACAACAAGCTTCAGGATTTTCAAATGGCGGCTGCGCGCATGGGGCTTTTGCTACACCGGTAAGAGGATTACAAGATTTGGGGCATATCGCGGGGGATGGTTATCTAGTCCCTTGAGCAAGTCGTTTCAGAAATTGAGACATCGATCACATTTTACTGCGAGTGCGCGATAAGGCCTAAGCCTATATGTGCGCAAATGGCGTTATCTAGCGCGGGTGCGTTAAAAGTATGATTGGCAATTTTAAGTTTACAGGCTAGCTTGTTTCTGTATGGTTCCCAGAAAATTAATGTTCTAAGCCTGACCACTTCAAAGAATCTGCCGTTTCTATTTTGATTTGCTCAAATTTATTTTATGGAAGTCAAGGTGTTTATACATATTATTTGAGGGACATGAACAAAGTAGGCTCTATAGTTTTAAGTAAAAATAGTTTGTGAAATTAAGGACAGAGTAAGAGCTGATAGAATTCGTTTTAAGCGATAAGACAAATTTAACAAGCTCATGGATTCACCAAAGCTCTTTTGTTTACTGTTTGTAAACAACAAACCTAATTTTCATAGTGACATAGGCGTTAAATCTTCATGTTTATAGTCAGGTATGAATTTTGGTCAGTGTTTGTTAATGCCAGTGAAAGTTGTACCAGTCTTTATACAGATGAATTTCTTTCATATACACAATTCATTCTTTCTCAATTGTAAGTTAATGTAATTATCATTATTATGTCCACTTCTTTATGTACATAGTTGAGCCTGTTATATTAATGCATTAATGGAATTAAAATTTTTCCTTGTAAATTGGAATAAATGAAGTGTTAACTTAAGTGTGTAAATAGTGTAATGTAAGTATTTTCACGGATCGAAATTCAGTGTTTCGAAAGCTAGTGGATTCGTATATTTAAAGGGGGAAATGCAGGTCACCCCAACTTTAAGTAGTGCAGTAGACTGTTATACTCGTTCTTCATGATTGGCTCTTTAGAGTCATGTGACAATATTTTTTCTCCGTCAAATGTGAAATTTCTACTAGAAGTAACTGATTGGTTTACCGTGTTGCAATATGAAATGAAATATTAAGTCCAAAAATATTATGAAAGATACTTTGAATGAGAAAGAAATAAGAAGAAAATTGTGAGATTTAGCTGTTGCTTCAAATAAGTTTGGGGCGACTGGCTTCTGAGACCTTCTAAAGCAGGAAGGCAATAAAGTGTTGCTAAATGTATTATGACATGTAAACTTCTACCCTGATTTTCTTCATGTATATATTATTTATCAATTGTATAATAATTTGTAACTCTAAAACTGCCTCTTTAAATTCGAAGCGTGATTCGGAAGCAGGCATTGTTTTATAAAATTGTAAAAAAACGTGTACATTATATTGTATGATGGAAATAAAGGTTTTTCCTTCAAAAAAAAAAAAAAAAAATGCTGTGGAACTGTCGACTTTTTACAGTTGTTTTTCTCTTTCATATCTCACTTTTTGTAGCTTTTATTGATTCTTCTCTTCTTTCTCAGCTTTTACTTTTTTCTTAATTAGACATTCGGTTCTAGGCTTTAATCATATAACTTAC
The DNA here is from genome assembly GCA_029531755.1 of Holothuria leucospilota. Classification (NCBI taxonomy): domain Eukaryota; kingdom Metazoa; phylum Echinodermata; class Holothuroidea; order Aspidochirotida; family Holothuriidae; genus Holothuria; species Holothuria leucospilota. Next base: position 3,068 of record JAIZAY010001090.1, on the reverse strand, counting down.
TGCAAAATTTCCAAATACAGGTCACTACACGCTATTGCATGTAGCCTACACATTATCAAGTCGTACCTACCCCTCCCCCCCCCCCCCCCCCCCACTTTGAGACGTTGCGATTTTTTACGGTGAAGTGAAATTGCTAATAGTTTATGAATGTTTTCCCATTCTTAGATGAAAACGATTACTATATTTCATAGCTAATTTGCATTGGATACGAAAGGTAACAATAAAGCCAGGGCTCCCGGCTACTTTAGTAGCCGGGAGACCTGTCTTTATTGATACCCAAATTTGTCTAGGTTCCTAAAGCAAACTCTTAGCTTTAAAGGAAACCCACACTGAACTGAATATTCATAAAGCACCGACTGTAAAATGCTATACTTTCTTGTATTGAAACTATAGGATTAAGTATTCTTAAGCGGGTAGGGCTAAGCATACTGCCAACAATAGGTGACCATTGTCCACGTTTCATGGTGCGATGATTCGTAAAAAAGACAGCAGGTTCCTTAAACTTGACCAAGTCTCCCTCCGCGTTTTCCCTGCCCGTCTTAAGGGGGCGCTATCACCACATTTCATAAAAATTGCACTTTTGCTGGGGCGGAGAGGTGAACCACTACTACATGTAGTCCCTAAAAATTTTAGTTTTGGGTTGATTTTTGACCCTGTTATGAGAGGGAGGAGTGAATCCTTTGTTAGATGTATTTTGCGTAGTGACTGTAGTTCGGAGATTATGCTGTCAAAAAATGGTTTGAAATTGATACCACCAGAGCAGATTGTGAGGTTTGGGAAAAGGACAGCGGAACTTTATCTCAATATATTTTTGAGTGACAAGGGGCCATGGGGTGGGTGGCGGATCACAAGTATTTTATCAATGCGCCTGTAGCCTCAAAGAGTCAATGGTCATGCCTGCGAAAATTGCGATTGGGTCCATCATGCTGGCGTTTGAAAACTTTGACAAGGAATGAGAGGCAGCAGTAACAAGCAGGCCCGTTTTAGTGTGTAAAGTCCGGACCAAATTTTAAGTGCTGCCATGAAGTTAATAATAAAAGGAATGGTTACGGGTTCGTTGAATACAGCCTTGTACATCCGCCGTATTGAAGGATCATTTAACTGAATGGGGAAGGTGACTTCCAAGTTTGACAAATGCCGAATGATGTACGGACCTATGGGAGAGTGCTAGAAAGTGTCTTCACCCGGGGCGCCCCAACGCCTCCTCCACCTCACTCTCCTTTGATACGCACTTGAATGCAAAGTGCCTCTTTCAGGTTAATTAAAGATACCAATCACAGTACAGCCGACAAGCTGGTCGTCAGTACTGCAGGTATTTAAAATTACCATCATCATTACCGCGTAAGGATTTTGCAAGGACACAGTCTTAGCATATTATTTAAACTTCAAAAAGCGCATACGGTGTACCACCAATCATTCTTCCATTGATAAATCACGTATTCTTACTTGATTTTGTTCTTCTGAAGGCCTTTGAAAAGTTGTAGGTCACAAGTAAGTAAATCTCCAACTCGAGCGCTGAAATGTCAGTTGGTGTTCGCAGTGATTTAGTGCTCTTGCAGACCTAAGCGAAGTCAAGAAAGTCACTCAGGCGACTGATCGTCGTCGCGGACATCTGCTGATAAAACCAGATGGGCGGTAAGATGCCCAGTATGTCCCTCGTCGAGGACGGATCCCCCGCAAGTCGTTTTTAAATTTCCCAGTGTAGTCGGGAAACGTATAAAATATGAAGTAGTCCACAAAAGCCAGTCGCCCTCCTTGTGGTTTACTTGATATTTGAGGGCAGATCCTGTAGTAAATCCCCCAAATTTCAATTTCACGCCCCAAAAACCCAAAATGCGCATCGAAAATTTTTGAATTTTACTCAAATCATTCTGGCGCTACCCAGGCCAGCGTCGGGATTACACATTTTATCGTACTACTAGTCCTATGCCAACTACAATGTTTACGAAGAAATTGGCAAAATTTTGCGACGACAAGACCACGGCTTTCAATGAGCTTTACCCCGCCCGTCCCTCCCCCCACACCCTATTGATGACCATTTATTAGAGCAGGCCCTACATAAGAAACATTAATTACATGCCATGCTATAAACATCAATAAGCGTAATATTCAAGTATTTTGAAGCCAATTTTTATGGGGCGTGTTTCAGGCAACAAATTAATTAAAGTACAGGTACCAATATATTAAGTATGCAGGTGAAAAAGGGGAGAGTGCTGCTCCCTACAGCTCCGCACCCGACCCCACTTACATCCGGCACTTCAACTAGTATATATCACACAACCGTAAACACTATAGACTACTAATATTAATTATAGTGCGCTGGCAGTATCAGCATTGTTGTGTCTTAGTTGGTATGGCGCTCGACTCCGACCTGTTGAGTACGTGAGTTCAAGTCCTCCGGAGACATGGCACGTAGTGTGTTTTTTTTTTTTTTCTTCGTTTTTTGCCGAGCGTTTTAATGCTGTGGAACTGGTCGACTTTTTACAGTTGTTTTTCTCTTTACATATCTTCTTTTTGTAGCTTTTAATCGAACTTCTCTTCTTTCTCACTTTTCTTTTTTCTTAGACTTAGACTTCGTTCTGCTTAATCACGTATCTTACTGCAAATTTCCAAAATCAGGTCACATACACGCTATTGCATGTAGCCTACTACATTAACGTAGCGAGCCGATGATGGCGTTGCTGTGTTGGGGAGGTTTCTCAAAGCTATCCGGCCTGTATAGGGCGTTGTCGTTGAGAATGTGCACGAGCGTAACAAAGTTAATAATTAGCTGTCTGGGGATAACGGAGAAACTCCGTACAAGAAAGGGGAACAAGAAACATACACGATGGATTGAGATGCATTGTGCTTTGTGTAATCGAGATGTTGCTTCAAATGAAATCCGGACAACAGAATGACATACGATTGTACAACAATCCTACATACGAGCGACGTAAACCTAATTAACATAAAAATAACAAAATAAAAACAAACATAAACACTCGCATACATACATACGTACAGCTGGATACGCTACAGCAGTGAAGTGATTACAAGATACAGAAATAGTTTCGATATTTACAAATTTT
>JAIZAY010001071.1:0-22160 GCA_029531755.1 Holothuria leucospilota | reverse complement strand
AAAAAGTGTCAACAGAAAGGTGTTCGTCGACATTGAAGTAATAGTATGTAGATAGTGTGGTTGAAAGCAAGTTACCATACATTTACTAATTACTATATAAAAAGTGTGTGGAAACGTTAAGGGGAAACGATTTTTTCCCTGAATGGACATTTTCCTACTAATGTATGTTTTTTTTTCACACGATTCTTCCCCCAAGGTGAAAAATAGGCATATATATGTATATATATATATATATGTATATATATAACGCTAATTCCCACCTTAAGGGGAAATTGTTATATCTGCTTGTACATAGGGCGAAAAAATGATAATAAAATACATAAGAAATAAATTCGCCCTAACGTCTAAAAATATAATTAACGTTATTTCAATGGGCATCCATCCGTTCGTGTTAACAGCTAGGTGTCCGTAAATTTGACAACTTTGAAGTAATGGCATCTAGTTTGTAAATCTAAGAGGGCGCCCTTGTAAGTTTACGTATTCCCTAGAAAAAGTGTGTGGAAAACGTTTAAGGCGAAACTTATATTTCACCGAATTTTTTTTTCCCCTTAAGGTCGACTTTTCAACAACAACTTTCCCCCTAAGTGCCGAATTAGAGAAATATATATATATATATATATATATATATATATATATATATATTATATATATATATTATCTATATATATATATATATATATATCTATATATATATATATATATATATATATGGTCGATTACTGCGAAGCACTTGTGAAATGTATAGATCAATGATAGTAGTTAAGTTAGATAGTTTGATAGTGCTTAAAATTTAGGAGAAAACTCCGCAACATTTCGGGTACATACCCGTCATCAGGTGGCAAAATATCAACTGATCAGTAAAACGCGATTCAAATAAAACAAGCAAACGCATGCCTACACAACTCGACCGATGCGCGTGCGTTGGCCGCGCTTACAGAATGTGTATGTGCACAGTACAACAACGCAGTAAAACAATGCAACTGCGTCGATTCCCGACGAAAACAGATACACCAGCATAACTTTTTAACTAAACGTTGAACAAAGAATTGATCCCATTGAGCCGGATTATTTTGTCAGGAGAAATCCATTTAGTTTTCCATTTTACTGACTAAAGGAAAACGAACCCGTTAGAGTAGGGAAAAATTTATCTTTCTTATTACCTAATAAGAAGGTAATTTTTTGTCACACCAGGAGTCGATAGATGGAAGAGACATTTTTCTGACTGTCTCGTGTCCTTTTTTTAACTCTTCTTTAACTTTCTGTGATGTTAAATGGAATAATCTGGTACTTCGTGTTTTATTTCAGTTGTTATACTCACTAAGACATGACTTGAGTTGGCAAGATATGAGGCTTGATGGAAAAGTGAAAGGACTACATCATTACAACCAGCGACTTCAAAATGACAGCCCATCACTCAAAGAATCAGTTATCTCGTGCACGTTTAGATGATATGAATGTAACGATGATCAAATAAGCAATGAAGCGAAAGGAGGTCAAAAAGTCACAGGCTAAAACCTTGGACCCAAATTTACGATTTGTCGATTTTTACCCCATTTGTTTACACAATGTAAGGACAGCATAGTTTGAAAGATAGTGGTTTCAAAGGACCGGTCGCAAATATGAAGTCATATTATTGAAACGTTGCCAAGAAAAAGTCATGCGAGATACGAAAACGGCAATCTATCTAAAGTGTAGCAACTTCTGTAAGTTTGAATTTTTGCATTACATTATTAAACATCCACTTTTACAGTACAAGAGTACAGTAAATTTATTGTATCATGAAAGAGGCGTACTGTATGTGTATTTTCTAGATTCTCTTTGATGGGGTGACTTTGCAAAGCCTTAATATGGCAATGCCGAGGGTTCGCAACCCGAGAGAGATGTAAAAATATGTCAAAAATTAACACTTAAATACTTTTTCAGGTATTTGAAATTACGATATGACAAACCAACAGTTACTTCTGAGAGGAGTGTCCTAAAATAAGGTGGAAGAGTAAGACTACTGTAATTTCGCATTATACGAGGCAGCAAATAAAATGTACAAGACGAGAAGAATTCAGTTCCAAAACCCAGGTAAATGTTGAAATGAAACTCTCTTAGATATGATCTTTTGTCAGCTGGTTAAATATATATATATATATATATATATATATATATATATATATATATAATATATAATGATATTATATATTCTCTAATTCGGGCACTTAGGGGGAAAGTTGTTGTTGAAAAGTCGCCCTTAAGGGGAAAAAAATTTTCGGGTGAAGTATAAGTTTCGCCTTAACGTTTCCACACACTTTTTCTATAGGAATACGTAAACTCACAAGGGCGCCCCCTTAGATTTACAAACTAGATGCCATTACTTCAAAGTTTGTCAAATTTACGGACACCTAGCTGTTAACACGAACGGATGGATGCCCATTGAAATAACGTTAATTATATTTTTAGACGTTAGGGCGAATTTATTTCTTATGTATTTATTATCATTTTTTCGCCCTATGTACAAAGCAGATATAACAATTTCCCCTTAAGGTGGGAATTAGCGTATATATATATATATATAATATATATATATATATATATATATATATATATATATAGTATATATATATATATATATATATATATATATATATATATATATATATATATATATATATATATATATTATATATATATATATATTATATATATATATATATATATATATATATATATATATATAACGCTAATTCCTACTGTACGGGGAAATCTATATATCGCGGTTTCGTTAAGGCGAAGAAAAAAACAATAAAATACATTAAAAAATATTTCCCCATTTGGAAACCAGATATAAAACAACGCATTTTCAATGTCCCACCATACGTACGTGTTAAAAGATACGGGTACGTAACTTGGTCAACATTGAAGTAATAGCATGTAAATTATGTGGTGTAACGGTCGTTTCCATCAGTTTACGTATTCCTATATAAAAAGCGTTTTATTTCGCAATGGTCACCTGATTTTTTCCGCTTTTAGACTATTTCCCCTTTTAGGCACGTTTTTTTATACAATATTTCCCCTCAATCACAAATTAGCAATATATATATATATATATATATATATATATATATATATATATATTATATATACATATACATATATATATATATATATATATATCTATTATATATCTATATATATATATATATATATATATATATATATATATATAATATATATATATATATATTATATATATATATATAGAATATATATATATATATATATATATATATATATATAAACAATTTAATGTAACCGCGCATTGAGACACGGTGTGACTTCTTACAATTTTGTAATGGGCTTCCCAGTAAATTACGGAACGCCGTGTGTTTCATGTTAGAATAAATATCAATATGCAAGGAAGGATAACAAATTGTTACAAATTAACACCAATATGTCAAAATAAATATCAATATGTTACAATTTAATATCAACATGTCAGAGATAAATATCAATACTTTACGTTCAGATATTAGCATGTCAAGACGAAGTAAGCACGTTTCAAAACCTCTTTAAATTTTGATAACTTTGTGAACATAATGGCGCTGACTGACGAATTCGAGCGGCATCCGTTTCATATGTCAGGAGTAAAACACCAGTATGTCAGAAATACATAACAACATGTTACAAGTAAAAATCAATATTAAATATTTATATCAGTCTTACAGTTGAATATCAATTTGTCGGAGGTACATATCAGCATGTTACAAAGAAATATTAGCATGTCAAGTCGAACGCACGATTAAAAACCTCGTAAAATTGTGATAACTTTGTGAACATACTGGCACTGACTGACGGTGCGCCATCCCGTATCACAAGTGAAACAACAGTATGCCAGAGATAGACTAGAAAATGTGGTTACGAAAATCGTAACCACTTACTGTCCATGAATGTCTCTGTGCTGGTATTTTGAAACGTCCTCAGTGGTTATGCTAGCTCAGTAGCGTAGCCAGGATTATGTCATGGGGAGGGTTTTGGAGTACGACATGAGGGAAAGGTCTAAGGGGAGGGAGAAAAACGGCTATTTGAGGTCTCCAGATGCAAAATGGTGCAACGTTTGTGCCTCAATTGTAATAAAGTTTATTGTGATCATGTGTTTTTGCAATTATATTTTTCAAGGTTGGGTCATGGGGGTTTCAACCCCAAAAACTCTCCCCGTGGCTACGCCACTGTGCTCAGAATATCGCTCTTTCAATTTTCAGTGTTCGCACAGTGAAGATGTGAGAAAGATCGACCAAATCCGTCAGACAATAGGCCTATATGTACTTGAAGATAATTAAATCCTCTTCATGCACCGAAATTTGAGTGACAGATCACTTTTCTTTAATTTACTGTTTGACTTCGAGAAGCACAAATTTTGGGCTTTGCATGCAGGAAATGGTAGGCCTATACTCTCAAGGTCTTGTGGGAAGTATTCAAAAATATTTCATGTCTAAACAAATAAGCCTATAGCTGTTCTTCTCCGCAGATATCATCACAATGGACTTATAGGCTGCCAGCTTCATTTCTTGCTTCAAAATGCTTCAAGAAATCTCACCTTTCGTGATTGACCTTGCCCACATACTCTAAGCAATCGACCAATCAGCAAACGCGACAGTACTTATAGCCGTACAGTGTGTGTGTGTCAATGGCAGCTCCCTGGTTTTACGACATAAGAAGCGTGCGTAGAGTAGGCCTACTGTGTGCGAAATACGACAGTACGACCATTTGCCACAATATACTGTAGACCTACTACTGTTTAGGTAGTTTGACTTACTCAAGCCATTCTTAACAAAACAATAAAATACAAAACTGCTAAAATAAAAACCAATCATGCTCAGCCCCATTCCAACCAAAAGTGACCAAGAAGTCTCGTTCCCATCTTCATGATTCACTCTACATAATGAGCTCAATGGTAGAACAAAGCACTCAATGAGAATCAAGAAACATTGAACGAAAGAACTGCTTCTCGAAAATGAGAAGCGTGCCTAAGGTACTGTCCATTACGTCATGGACAGTACAATGACAAATATTAGCGTGTCAAGCGTTTTCGAGTCAAGTCGTCCCCAATCCAACACGGCCCAAAGCCAAGTCGTCCCCAAGTCAAGTCGTCCCCAGACAAGTCGTCCCCACGTCAAGTCGTTCCCAAGTCAAGTCGTCCCAAGCAAGTCGTCCCCAAGTCAAGTCGCCCCAAGCCAAGTCTGCCTCAAGTAAGAATTCCCTCTCAACTTAGACTAAGATATTTTTATAATGGCAAGTTTTGTAAGCGCAGTTCTCCACCAAAAATACCTTCGAAAATGCTAGCACAAAGACTGTATCTGTCCTTTCTCTCATAACGTTGATTTGTATTCCATCTGTGTCAGCCAATGCTGCGTATATTAGTGTATTCTCTTACACGTCTTACCTCGGTCTGCGAGTAATACTATGATTCATATACAGGGGTGGCACCAGGAGGGACAGGGGGCCATGCCCCCCCCCCCCCGCGTCGGGGAAGGCTGACCCAAAAGTTTCGTCGGGGAGTCTTACAATCGATACGATAAAGTATGCAGTGCCCGACGGCGACTAGTCGCCCCGACGGTTTACCTGATTTTGGCTCTCAAGAGGACATTTAATTTCTCTAATAAGAACCCAAAATTTTCTCTGTAGAGTCACTCTGGTTTCTTCAATAATTTCATTCCACATAGCTAGATAGCACAAGTCTTGCCCACCTTACCAAGTAACATGTAGACAGAGTACAGTTTATTTAGAGGTGTGTAGGAGGTTGTCCCATATCGCAAAGCCTAGTAATTGCTGTTCAGGCTCTTGTGTGTGTCATGTTGTAAGGCCAGTTGGTGAGCGTCTCAAGGAGAAAAGTTTGGCTATTTCATGGGGTATAGTCCAGGTGATTTCGATACAATATTATCCCCGATACTGTCTATAACCCCTACAGCTTTTCTTTTTTCTTCTTCTTCTTCCTTTTGTTCTTAATGATTACATATGTCTTTTGTGCACTGCCTAACTAATTTTTTTGCGCGCTTCGCACGTTTTGCAGTTCCACAGTTCAGATTTAAAAGAACACTATTAGTGCACAGTTTGGCTCTTGAAGTATTTAGTGACATTTTGCAAAATATGCCTTACAACGGCATATTGATAGTTGGCCTCCTTCATATCCCCTTCTCACCACCCCCTCGACATTGGGGATCAGAACCTGGGGTCTCTGGCATGGTCCGGGCCCTTGTCGAGAAAATTCTGTCGCCTGCGTCCATGGTCGGTTTACTTATTTTGGCTTTAAAAGGGTCTCTCCTGCGATAAAAACCAAAAATTTTTGGTACGCCTCAGTTCCGTTACTTATAGCAAAATATCATACAAACCCTTTCCATCTTTTCAAGTAACTAGGCCTAATCAATAAGTAGAACACATAGATTTGCAGACGTATGTACTTGTCGGGAATTTTATCTCATTTTGGTAAAAATAATTAATGTTCTCTTAAGTTTGTCGTGCGGTACGGCTAGTGACTCGAGGAGTGAAGTACAATGGAAGTAATGCCCGATAGGGCCCAACTGTCTGGATAATTGACCCATACAATCTTTAAATAAGTATAGATTCTTTTTAGTGTAGGCTTACCCCCCCCCCAAAAAAAAAAAATCGGGGGGTTCGCGCGCTTTGTAATTCAACAGTTTAGATTCCGGGAAAAACATTAAATCAACGCAGAACTATGTTCCTCTAGTAAATACAAATTTTAGGCAATCTATGTCCAGCAGTGGCATGGTATAGTACTCATATTTTCTTCAAACCTCTCAGAAGTCCCGTGACGGCATCAAGGCTGTCGGGGCTTCAGGTCGCTTTCCCCCGTCGGGGATTCTGCCCCCTCGTCGGGAAAATCCAGACACCACCCCTGCTCACATAGCATTATAACGCCTTGATCCCGACAACTACATAACCCTACCGAGCGTTTTGAGCTATATATTTCTGACTGCTAACTTGAAACCACACGGTACCCTACACAAGGCCTCTTTACCGTATTGCCATGATAAAATCATATCTATTTAAAAGCAACTTCCGGCACACCTGTCGTTCCCTCAAATAACATCAGGCAGGTAGGGTAATATGTCAAAAAGGGCTACGGCCGTACCGTAACTCTCTAATTTTGTCAGCCGCTACAAATTTCCCACCGTTAATTTCACTTGTTTCTGGATAATACCCCTCCCTGTTTATGCTAGGTATCTTGGCACTATTGCCGAACTATATGTCCTGCTACTGGTGAGCCCCGAAAATATTCTTTCTGAGCGAAAACGTCATAGCGATAGCATACGGACCAGCCTGAGGCCATGGCTTACGACAAAATAAGGTCACAAAAAGCATATATGCAATCAAACCTTAAGTTATCCAGTTTAAAAACATCACTGAAAGTTGCTAAATTATTCTGAGCACATATCCTCCCCACATCTCGCAAGAATTGTAAAGCGAAGTGGACAACTCATCACCTACATTTGTTTTTTAATTTATCGGACCATTCATCCCGAGCATATTGGCCTGCGAACATGTCACTGAGGTTTTGAGAGTCGTCCCATTTTCTTAACACTTGAGTCTAGCTACTCAATCAACTGCATAAACCAGACCCACCCCTGGTTTTCTGAAAAATTACTTCTATACATCATGGTTTTGATCAGTGATTCTCAAAGGCGGCCCGTAGGGCCGCATGCGGCTCCCAGGCCCTGTCGGTGCGGCCCCTGAATGGAATTTAGGTTTTGAGAAAAAATCATATTCGACAAGAACATGACGTAGCAAATTAGGAAAATAAGTTATGTAAACATAAAGTCACTACTTGACTTCTTCCAAGTTTGCTCTCCTGAAGGTGGTGCTAGATTGCCTACGTAACAGGCTGTGCGTCCTTGTTCAGTCATATCTAGCCAAGACTAATTTAATGCGACTTGACAATCATGTTGTGTAAGCCTACACGGTGGCATGTATTTATGTAGCAGTGCATCTCGGAGTGGTTGTATTTGTGGTGGCAAAGCATGTAGCAAAGTTATGTCCCGGAAATTAATTTAATTGCGACGTGAGGTGACTGTACAATTGAAAAAGGTATCGTGTTGAACGTTTGTTGATTGGTTACCCTCCTGCAATTGAAGTGTCTGTAATTTATATTTCGGTACTTACAATGTATTTGCGACGTTTTTTTATGAACACGCTTCTTCCATAGCTCTGTAAGATGTAATATAACCATTCAAAGCCTTTTTTGACTTTTGGGAAAGAGTCCCTCCAACTCAACAGACCCAATTCTACATCTGGGCACCTTTGCGAATAATTGATCAAGAGCTTCCGCACATGCTGATCAATAACGAAGGATAAGTGGCGAACTGTTGTGACTTCATCCGTTTCAGAGTGCAGTTCGTCGGCAACCTACTTAGTTTGGAATGCCATACTTCTATACTGCAAACCGAGCCATGATAAACATCAAAATAACCATACTGGTGACTCACGCATGTTAGACGCAGAATTATAGACTGGTGGCGCCAGATGTGAGGGGTGCAGAGGGCCATGACCTCCTATTGTAGGGGAAACTCCATTTTTGTCGGGGAGCCGTAATGGGTACGCTAAAGTATGAAACCCCTACAACGACCAGTCGTAGCAACAAATGTATTTGTTTTGCCCTGAGTATGGCATATTGACCAACAAAGACGCCACAATTTTTCATAATTTCTTCAACAGAAATCCCAAAATTTTCGGCGAGCTTCGGGCGCCAAAATTTCGTATTTGCCATCCTTTCGGCAGCCCTGCCACTCCGCGGGAGCTTGGCCGCCACCTAGCACCACCTCTGATTGAAGAGGAAAACTTGTGGTTTATAATTAGGAGTGCAATTTCCTGCAATGTAGAGCGCCTTAAAAGCAAACTTTTCTGACCTCAGCCCAAACCATACTGGACCTGAGGCACAATTTTCTGACCTAAGCCCCAACCAAAGTGGGACTGAGGTCGCGTGGTTCCTGCTGGACCCTGCAGAAACACAGACTGCCCTCCTAAGGAATCGCATCCTATGAAGGCGGTACTTCTGCTTCTCTTTGTCTAAGATACAGCTAGCTTCAGAAACTCGTAAGTATGGATTTCGCTCTTTCCAATTATTGTTCTATCTACACCTGGGACCCTCCCTTGTGGCCCGCGAGCTCATTTCAGCCTCTCCATTTGGCCCTCACTCTCAAAAAGTTTGAGAACCACTGGTATACTCTTACATCAAACTATTTTATCCCAACATATCACTACTTTTGTCACACTCTAAGAAATGATTAGGAAATATTACCCAATGCTGGGCAGTAATATTGCCAAACGTTTGGGAAACATAGCACATGAAACATTTTTAGCAATCTTTGCTAAACTGGGTTCATTAACAGCCTATTTTTAACTATTGGGTAATCGATTTACTAAGCTGTTGTTGAACATTTTTTTTTTGCTCAGATTTGAGCAACTCCCTATTTCCTCAATTTTTTTATACAGTAACTGGATGATAAAGATCAACACTGACCAAGACTTTTCTATGGACGCTAAGGGAGACCATCAGACAGATAAAAGACTAAAGATAAACAGAAGGCAAACCAGTATTTTATGAAAACACTTTATTCAGTAAAAGAAAACCGTGTTGGTAGCACCCACGATACTCGATGTTAAATAAAACTTTACAGAAGTATCCTCAGTGTTGAAATCTTAGAAGGAAGCAGAGAGAAAATGCACTGATTTGATAACAATCACATGAATGTTACATAATAAATCATTTGATCACTTGAATGAGGTTTAATGAAAGTTTATTTTTAGAAGCCATGAAGGTGCCAACCTATTTCAGTACAAGGGAAAAATAGTGAGTCAGTTACCTGATCAATTACCCTTGCCCTCTTCCTGATTGTATCGAAACGTCCCCTGTGCAAGCTACTCTCTTATCCTGTAAGCTAAATCTTCATTGCATGCATTCACTGATAATTATCCCCTTATTTGCTGCAACAAAATACTATATTTGTTGCTGTCTATGACCACTTGACGCAAATAACATATCAACAGCGTAGCTTTCCGCAACCAGCATACCTTAAAAACAAAAACAATAATGCACACTAACTTGCGTTCCTAAAGCTTAACACAAAATTACTAGCATTTATAAAACTTGCATGTAATATGCTTTCTTTAAAATTAAGCAAAGAAAAACAAGACTGGTTGAAGCAAAGAAACAACAATGGTATATGAAACGGTGTAAGTGGAAAGTATTTGAAATGCAAAAAAGATTAACCTCCCCCAATTCCGAACAAAGAGAGTGATTAAGTAAACAGACCACATGTATGTTTGTCTGGCTAACCAAGGCCCCTACAGAAACAGTCAGCTTCACAAAGTCCTTTACTGAAGTCAGTCTACCCTGTGGTTCAAATTCCCGAATGCACTTAAAATTGTGTAATTTCACATAAAAAGCCACTCAATGTAGTTCACCTCAGTGATCGTACAGGGCTTTTGATAGCAGAGCTGAGTAAATGCCGATATAAGTTTATATACTGAAAAATTACACAAACTATAGAAACACAAATGGTGTCACACAACTTTTGAGAAATAGAAACTCATCCGTTCTTCAAAAACGTATTAAAAAACCCTTGCATTGGAAACAGTGGTCCAAAATTACCAGCTTGCTTTGAAAATATGTAAATTTACAACACATATTAAAAAACCGCAAGACTCTTTTGCAACAGAACCACTCTGGGACAATTACTGGATACTCAACAAGTCAGTATAAGGTTTTATATTTAAAATGCCCTATATCATGCTCTTATATTATTGCCCTCTTCAGTGTCTTTCCCTTACATTTCAAAGAAAACTGTCTCAGTTAATTGCTACAACCCATCTGTTTCGTAGCTGATGTTGAAAATTAAGTTATTAGCTTGTAAAGTGTCAATGACGTTTACACAAGACAATAGGATGGGTGCAAATAATGCACATATAAGGCTACTAAGTTGTGTATTAAACAAGCTATGAAAAATATGTATGGTATCGAAAAACTTTTGCACAAAGACATCAGTCCCACATGAGGCATAGTGTTTTATATTACATGGATAAAACTGGCTCAGAATTAGCCTTGAAAAGTAGTAACTTTAAAACTGAAATGTAAAACTTCAAAATGCAACTGAACCACTGTTTCTGAAACTCACGTGTTAAGTTCATAAATCTGTATTAAGAAGGCTGTACAATGCTCTTACGTTATTCTCCTTTTTAGTGTTTTGCCTTATACTACAAAACAATTTTCTCACAAAATTGCCATGATCAATTGCAATCTGTTTGGTAGATGATGTAGAAAATGTACCAGCGTTTGTACATTGTTAACTGCTTTGACAAAAGAGGTTCACGGCAATGGACATCTCTCAAAAACAAGCAACTAGAGCACCATTGGTGCACAATGGTGCAGTAGCTTAAATCCGGGCAAACTTTTGGGTCGGCTCTTCTTCGTCCCCCTGAAAAACCCCATGTACATCACTGCAAGGTGTGATTGCTGGAAACACATATCAAAACAAATACATGTCTTTCCCAACATTAGTCAAATACAAATAAAAATCGAGACCTTACCCCCCCCCCCTCCCCATTCTCAAAAGCAAGGTAAGGAAATTCCCCCTTTGTCCCCAGTGAAAATAACAGAACTAAACTTTTTTTAAGTTCAAAGCATTACCTTACCAATTATCTGTGAAGAAAGATGTTATTCAATATCACAGTGGGCTACAGTAAACAAGACGTTAATTAACAAAACAGTTTTGACATAAAGCAATATTGATGTACTCACATATATGCATTACCACAGGTCCAAAGATTCATATTTAAAATCTGAAAAGTGTTAATGTTAAGGCAGTGGATAAAATCCCCAAGTCCTACTTGACAAGTAGCAGAGGACCGGCCTCATTTGTATCAACTTCTTAAGTCTTGATTACTGTTTGATCTTAGCAGTGCAATCCTTGCCTTTAGCTGCTATATTGCACCATCTAAAAGCCCAGTAGCTTCTGGTTTTTACACACATTATTATTAAGTTACAGCTAGTAAACAATCTGGTATAGGCTCTCTGCTGCTACAAGAAACTTAGAATATACAGTTACCAGGAGAACAGGTAACTTTGTAACTTTGCAAGGAAGAGGTATTGTCAATTACAACTCATGCACGATGATGAATTATGATACCAACCAGGGAGCTATGCCAACAGACCTTCTACATCACCACACACAATACAGAAATTGTTCATATACTGCCCAGAAGCTAAGCAGCTCCCTTTAAACTAACCTTTACAACATCACAGGACTGACCTCTTGTAGACAGACAGTTTTAAAGAGAGTGTAATATACAGAAAAATAGGTAGTAAAGAGATTTTGTGAGACTGGCAAAAATAGAGGGGTGGCACAAAATTGGTTAGGAAGGTATCAAAAGTATCCTCTATCCCAAATTCAAGAGTCATTTGTAATCTCCACATGCCAGGCGTCCTTCTGAGTAATTTTGAAGATCATTTTGTAATGCATCTAAGAGAAAATAGCATTTCAAAATATTTACAACTATGGCCTCAAATGACCCTTGGATGACCTTTGACCTACACTTTTACACCCAGCTGAAAGCCCTTTAAAAGTAGATTAACTGTCAGACTCACAGGCGCCAAGCAAAACCACATCAAAAAATATTTCTACCTTTTGACCTGTAATGACTTTGTATGACCTTGAATCAAATATCTGTGTACAACCCTAAAGAACCACTATGTGAGAAATATTATGACAAAATTTCAACAACATACAGTGCTATTTGTGGGAGGAGGTACGTTTTGCAGATATTCACATAACGGCCCTTAATGACCCCTAAATGACCTTTGACCTCAAGTTCTTGAACATGACAGGTAGTCTAAAGTTCAACGACCAATGTTTCCCAGTTTCATTAAAACCCGTCTACGAGTGTGCGCCTGGGAGAATTAAAGGCAATTGTGGACGGACATGATAGACAGATAGACAGATAGACAGATAGACAGACAGACAGACAGATAGGTAGACAGAGTGGCGGTTGCTGATCACAATAGCTCAAACAGCTCTTTGAGCTGGTTTGAGCTAAAAACTGCTTTGTCTTGCTGTGGCTCTCACATAAATTACTGTGAATTGCTGAGGTCAGCTGCAGGCATCTCTATTTTCACAAATGTCTCCTACATGAGGTACAGACTGTTGGTCAAGATATAAGACAAAAATTTTATAAATAAATAAACTTCTTCTGCACTGTGCAAAGAAACACCTACATTTAAAAGCCATAAAACGTAAGTGATTTAATGAAGCCACAAGAAAAGGCTGAAGGTCCAGCTTTTTTTTTTTTTTTGCATGGACCCAAATGATGCGATACAAAGCCGTCTCACAATTTCTTGGTCTTATGTACCCACCTACACAGCTGCCGAGAACATAACTGGTTAGTGCCTCTTATCAACAGCCACTAAATTAATTACGCTACCATTAAAAGCATTAGCAAATGCATCTCTGTTAAATGACAAATTAACAGAGATAAAAGAATCAACATTGTCTCCAGCTGTTTCCTCTTTCCACCTTTGGAACTATAGGTGGCAACATTTTTTTAGAGCACACACTAATTATTTTACAGGTACTTGCAGCAAAAACAACTGTTTTCCTTCCGCTAAACAACTATCCCATTAACTCACATCAAGAATTGCAGCTAGCAACAATGATATGCAATTTCCCATTTAACACTAATACAAGGCATGAAAAAAATATTTATCTAATTATTCATTAGAATGAAAGACAATGTCTCTTTTATTGCAACAATTAAGGTTCAATATCATTAATTAATGTTGCGACAAGTAAGGTTATCAATTTTCAAAATGGCTGGTTTTAAAGCTTGCAGCCAATAATAATTGTACCAGACTACCACCAAGTTTAATTTAAAATAAATTCTGGTCCCAGAACCTCACACCACTGCAAATCCTATTTTTTTTTACTTTGATGAGAACCTACGATAAGCAGCTTTCAATAAAAATCTTAAGCAAACAAATTTTATTACTAAAAACCATCTGGTACTCATCTCCCTGTACAGTTCTCCCACCCAAGTTAACTTTAAGCCCCTGCTCCAGTTCAGTGATCAAAATGTCTCCAGTAAAAGAGTACCAAGTTAAAGTGTGCAACTTATTTGCTCCACAGCAAATCAAATTTTTATGCTTTTTTTAATGATTATTCCTCTCGTTTCATGTTTTTTTATGTTTCAGCCCATTTTTACCCATCTTTTATGCTTTTCTATATTTTATGCCACTCTGAGAGGCCTGATGTTTTAAATGGACATACTCACTTGACCCATTACTTGTGTAAAGCATTCAATGACCTTTTCAAGAAAATTTTCATTCTTGTTAAAATTTGTGATTATTAAAGCATAGGCATGGCTACTGATTAGTAACAGTTGCTACCCATGCTCAGGGTATAACATGGCTAGTTTACACACTAAATGATCAGTTATATGATAGTGGAAAATAACTAATCTACCTGATGAATAAACCCTACAGTATATAGTGCATTTGTTACTAAGTGAGAGGCATTGAGAGGGGGGGGGGTTAAATAACTTAGTGAAATGGTGGACTGAAAATGAATCACAGTATAATCAATGTCATTAGTGCAATAGTAGAGCCACTGTATTATCAGATGTAATAATCTTATCTGCCTAAATTATTTTAGGAAGTTATGAAGGCATATTGAAATATCCAGGGTAACCCTCATAGCGTTGTACCTACTTAAAATAATGTGACTCAAAAAGAAGAATCATATTCATAACAGTGTACATTTCTGCTACATTTCAGGTCAATTAACTAACATATTGTGTTCATTTGATTGTTTTCATTTTACATGGCAATTATTTGTCATGAAATATAGTGCTCACACATTTCTGTTTGTTGTCCTGTTTTACATGCTGCTTAGTTCTGTTATTCTACCCGTCAATTTTCAGTAGATGCAGAGGATCTTGCATTGTTCTCGGCTTCTCGCTACCATTTATCTTCATTAGCAGGCATAAAGGACTCAAATGATATGGGTCTTTTGCAAGGCAAAACAAAAACCCTATTCAGACATGGATGTCCAGTCTGTATGTGCAGGTTTAACTCCATAAACCCCGTCCTTTACCTACATGATGCCTACAGATTCAACATCCATACTGTAAGCTACACAATTAACACTTTTACAACAAAATAGTCAAATGGTATTTGATTTTTCCAAACAACGATATCTGTTCTACTATTTTAGGAATACCAAGTGTAGGTTTGGCCACTTTTTACTGAGTTCTTCAAATCAAACAAAGGAGTTGAAAACAGTGGTATGTATCAGTTTGTACTTGTTAAAGCAATGATAAAGAATTATAGGCCTGTTATATTAAGGAAAGCTGCAGTTGTGTCTGCTGTCCTACATTTTACAAAAATAGCCCCAGGAGAGTAAAACCATCCAACATTGTTTTAATTTATTCTCCAAAACACAACTGCTCTAATAATTTTTTTACTCAAGAGAATTCAGTAGCTGACCTTGGCTTTCTGTAAATGGAGTCTGTATACTAATATAAATTTATCTTCCTATCTGTACAGTTTTCCAAACTACTGTAGTTTCTCGTATGCCTTTGACATCCACACAGAAATTTTACTGAAGAACACAACGCAGTCAATGCTAGGTTGTAGACATATTGATAAGGGCAAATACCTTAATTTAATGTCTAACAGAATCTGATGTAGCCATTGGCCCAGAAGCTCGGAGCCAGTACCCATATTTCAGATTGAGCCAATTTCAAAAAGCAAACCCAGTGGGCCAGTTGATATTTAAAAGAAGCAAAATACATTGAAAATGGTGAGCAAGGCAGAGAGTCAAATTTTCATTGAAACATTTTTATTACCTAAGTAGAAGTTGTGGAGAAGATTAAGTAGATCATCTTCATTAATAAACAGTTTGACTGGCAGCTAGTCTTGAGAAGAAAACACCACAACCACTGCCATATGCCACTTGCATTCCAGGTATAAACATTTTGTGCATGAATGGTTAACAACAAGTTGCTTCACGCTATGCACCGATAAAAAACATAGAAAGGAATGCTACAATCTAAGTAATGATTGTTGAATTAGTCTTTACCTTGAATGACTGCAGGTTGTTCTTTATCCATTTCAGATGGTGGTACAGTAGCTGTGTGTTGTCCTTCACGTGTTTTACAAGTCTCTTTCGTGAGCATTTCAAGTGGTCCTAAATCCGACCAGTTGCAGGCCTGCCGGTGGTACCTTTCATATAAAAAGCCTCCTATAAAGGAAAAGTACATGTATATGGGTGTTTTCATAAATAAGGAGGGCAATGCATGCCATGAGAGTCAAAATTTAGAGATTGCCTGATTGTCTTCCAAGTTATTTTGAGTACCTCTATAATATCTCCGGTAAATGTTAAAACCTTTTGCATTCAATTGTTCCATCTAATCATGCCAGGGGTAGCAAAAAAGAGAATCAACAATATTTCATGTGTTACAGAGAAGCTAAAAACATTGCTTCATCAAACACAGGGAAATCATTATTTGGGATAATCTCATAATTTCGTGTGTTTGCAATGGTGAAGGCATGATAGCAACAAATTATGGGTTTCCCATTTTACCCATTTTGGGAAAAGATGTAGTAGGCTAAACAATTTTCAGTAAATTGTGAAAATGGCATGTTGGATGTTATTTATTATATTGTCTGAACTCTAATCCAGTCTAATATCACCACTTTTGTCTCACCTCTTATCTGGCAAAAAGAATGCATATTTTAAGTTCGTTACAACTTGCCATTAGGATTACACCCCAAATATTGTAGCACTGAATTATTCATGTCATGTGTAATGTACTGTAGAAAACAAATTTGGTTTCTTACCTTAGTCACACATGACATAATTGAAAATAATATTACAGATATTCTCCACAGTTTAAAGTCAACTGTGTATGTAGTTCCTTTAATCCCATCGAATTGAAGCTAGATACATTACATACACATTTTCACAATTAGTACATTTAACGTGTAACGGAGAAATCAAGTTTGGTTTCTCCGTTACGCGTGGAATGACTAATTCAGTGTTCGTAACACAGAACTTCCATGTGGTACTCATTTCCTTTGCCAAAATTGTCTCAGTGTTCCATTTTGTTCATGCTAGTGAAACACATACTTTTTATTTGATTTTACATTTAAAATTTGGCAAAGTAGGGTTTACTCATATCACACGAAACAGAGAGAAACCCAAACATTGTCTCCTGAATATATTCCTTTTGAGGCAACAGCAGCACATGTTTTTAATTAGCTCATGTTGCTTAGCACCAGATATACCGAATAAGCCAGTCTTGTTTCACTATTTGTCAGACAACTAATTTTATTGAGCAAACAAAAATCATGTTGTAACACTTTTTTGAGAAACCAAACTCCCAGTGAGAAATTCATGTGTGAAAATTTCATCAAAATTCAAATGTTTCTTGGGATTTTTTTTTCTGATATAGGGTTTTGGGTATAAGTATCTCTTAAGTGAAGTGCAGTTTGCCTTCATACAGTTCCATATTGTTGAGATTTGATACTTGTTCTTGAATGATTTGAGAAAGCAAATGTTACACTGTGATCCCTCATATCGATGTTCATCAGCCAAACATCACATAGGCTGGTGACTATATTAGATGTATTTACTTGTACTGCAGGTTGTTCAATTGTCCATGTTTTTAAAGTAAAACGAAACCATACATACCTAATTCCGAAACAAATTTTAAATAATGAATAAGGCCTGTATTTTATGTCACACTTGATTTCCTAAAAAATGTGAAAAACCAAACCATTTTTGGTCAAAGATATACATTTTTAACCAATAGGGATTTACTCAACCACAAGATATAATCTCTATCGTATGTTCTATATCAAAATATTCTAACAGAAACTTTATGGAAGTATGCACTGACAAGCTACAGCTCAACCAAAACATTCAATAGCATATATTCAGCTGGCCTCTGTATCTATGGAACCACCGTATGGTAAATAACCTACAAATATGTTACACTGCAAATTGTGATGCACTATCGTGAAGTATTTCAAGAGATGCTAATAAGGGTGTAATCCAAAAGTAGGTAACATTTATTGGAAATTTTAGAATCAGTCAAATCAAATTGATAAATAACTTAAATGGTAGCAAAGTGTCCATACTTTGCTAACCAGAGAAAAATTTCAGAAATTTCTTCAAATTTTCTTCTTTGTGGGACGCCGTGGGTTCTTCGGCTCGCAAGTGACAGTTACATGGTCCATCATGAGGGACGGACACTGACATGTCACCATCCGCAACCATCTTCAAGAGAAAATACTGCATTAAAGTGCATTCCACATTACTAAAGAATATGGAAGGATAGTTATA
Organism: Holothuria leucospilota; assembly: GCA_029531755.1. Classification (NCBI taxonomy): domain Eukaryota; kingdom Metazoa; phylum Echinodermata; class Holothuroidea; order Aspidochirotida; family Holothuriidae; genus Holothuria; species Holothuria leucospilota. The sequence goes on along the minus strand of JAIZAY010001071.1, from coordinate 3,762 downwards.
CACCATCCATTATTTAGACACAAGAGTGCAATTTACTGTACTTCCGACTGAGATAGAGGTCAGTAGAGGGCCAATTGTTCATTCCTCACGCAAATATTCACAAAAGTTTTTTTCACTGCAAAACAATTACCAGCGTGGCACCAGAACATATCAGACCTATTGACAACTACATAGAAACAACCAACCAGAGACCCCATAAAATTGTCAGTAAACTTTCAATGAGAGACCCCATAAAATTGTCAGCAAACTTCTACGATTCAACATTGAAATCTGTCTGTCCGTCCCTAACGCTGTGCGTCCCTCACGCTATTTTTCCTCATTAATGAAGCCTATCTTGTATGGAAATTATTAAAGGGAAATATTGCGTTTGTCTGGCTTTTTATTGAATCTACAAAATGAAAATTTTACGAACCTGTGATGCCAGTGGTTGCCACTTGTCCAAAACAAAAGAAATATGCAGGTCTTTTGCAGATAAATTAACACGTTTGCAGTGACTCTCCTGTAACGACTAATAACGCACACTCACGGTGAACCAGGGAGATGATGCTGCGTTTTTAATTCCAATATCCTGCACAGCACTGGACGGTACAGAAACTGTGGTGGTAGTTTGTTGTGATCAGGGTCTTTGGAATTAAGGTAAGCAAGGTCAACACGTATTGCGTAATGGGTGCATACATATGTCCTGACAAAACCACTCTTCCTAAATGAATATGCAGCCGTACGAACGTTGCATAAGTGTGGGCGTTGATACAAAAATTACAAGATACAAACGATACAAAAATTGCTTCTTCTTACTTTCCATATTTCGTGACATTAGTGTTGATCTGCTGCAAGTTATTTGTGTTCTATGTTTGGAAAGGGTAAAAAACCACAATGGAATTAAATTAGAGTGGTGTCGTGGTATTTTTTAAACGCAATGTTTCCCTTTAAAAGGAAGGAAAATGGCATTTTTCTAATAAATTGTAACAATTACATGAGTTGACTTTGTAGGAAATTGATCTTGCTATTGTATAGAGTGTGTTTTTGTGCACTAAGTCAATGGTAATGCTGTGGCAGTGCATGTCCGTTCCTCACAAGCGTTGTCCGTCCCTCACACTGGACCTGTCTGTCCCTCACGATGATGGTATAGGGAGCTTGAAATGGCACAAAATGGTTCTGGATTTGTTGTAATGGTCCACTTGTGTCAGTTGGATGTTAAAGGAGAAACCAAATGAAAATCATTTTTTTTTTTTTTTTGCTGATTTCCTGAAAATTTGGTAACACATTAACACATGAGTACCCATCAAACAAAACCCCAGGAGGATTCCTATTCACAAACAGGCAGGCGCAGAGAAGGAGATAAACAAAATGTTGAAAAGCGGTGTAATCACCCCTTCCAAGAGTCCGTGGGCATCTCCCATCGTACTGGTACGAAAGAAAGATGGGTCCACCCGCATTTGCGTCGACTATCGTAAGTTGAATAAAGTCACCATAAAAGATGCGTATCCTATTTCACGTATCAAAGACAGTTTGGAATCATTGGAAGGATCTAGATGGTTTTCCACCCTTGACTTAGCCAGTGGCTACTGGCAAGTTGATGTTGATGATAAGGACAGGGAGAAAACTGCTTTCGTCACCAGAAAGGGCCTCTATGAATTTATGGTTATGCCGTTGGGGTTATGTAACGCCCCTGCTACCTTTCAAAGCCTGATGGAACGAGTTTTGAATGGCTTACATGGGAAATTGCCGTAATATACATAGACGACATCGTGGTGCATGGCCCAACCTTTGAGGAGCATCTCAATCGACTTAGAGCAGTGTTTCAACGACTACAAACGGCCAACCTTACCCTGAAAACGTCGAAATGCTCCCTGTTCCTAAAACAAGTAGAATTTCTTGGACACATCGTCTCTGAAGAAAGAATAAGCCCTAATACTTGTAAGGTAGCCAAGGTTGTCAACTGGCCTGCACCGGCAACGTTGAAAGAGCTCAGAAGTTTCCTGGGTCTTGCAACCTATTATCGTCGCTTTATCAAAGGTTTTGCCCACATTGCAAGGACTCTTACCCGCTTCCCAGAATCGATGACACCTTAGACAAGCTCAGTGGTTCCGCCTGGATTTCACACTAGACTTTGCAGTGGGTACTGTCAGATAGAGTTAGAGACCCAAGATCGCCCTAAGACTACCTTTTCCACCCACGAAGGACTTTTTTAGTTCAAGTGATGCCGTCTGGGCTTTGTAATGGTGGATAATGGGCCAATCGCTCCTGCGAAGGCTTTGTACGAGGATCTTGGGGTGTAACTCCAGACAGAAAATTGACAAAAAAATGATGAGAGTTGATTTCAGTTCATTGGTGATTTATTTCCATTTCCAAGATGATTAAAGTTGATCAGAAAAAAGGCCGGCCAAAAGAATAATTATTTATGTGCAAAGTGACTCTGCATGTTGTTTACGTTTCAAGGTCTACAGCACGAGTGAGAGCTTGCGGGCTGGGAGCCCTTCTCGAGCTTCCAAGCCACGAGGGTTGTGGGAAGATCCAGGAACTAAAATGAAGTCTCCTGATTGGCTAAAAGTTAACACGAACTCAAGCAAATAAATATTAATTAATGTTTCGGTACTGTATGACCAATGAGGAGGCCACAGAAAGTGAAATTGGCCACACCTACAAAATATGGGATGGGGACCTTTCGGCGTGGCACAAGACGTGGAAGTAGTCACGTACACCAAACACGTGACAGGAAACCGGAAAGACTGCTAGGTGTGCTAGAAGCGTGGGAATAACTAAATCTTGTGAGATAAACAAGTCTGCGTGGCGTACCTTGTAAATTACTTGGAAAAGGATAGCATGAACTAAATACTATCTGAAAGTAATGCGCCAGAGACATTCGAACGTCTCATGGACGTCTGGTGTACCTGGAAGACGTGATAGTTCACGGAAAAAAAGTTTCAAGAACATCTCAGCAGGCTCGAGGAGGTTGTGAAAAAATTGGGAGGGGCAGGTTTGACGTTATCGCCCAAGAAATGCCGTCGTCAGTTCTGACGGAATTCAAACCGATCCATCTAAGATCGAGGCAGTATCCAAGTGGCCCAGTCCCAGATACGTGTATGAAGTTCGTAAATTCATCGGACTCTGCAGCTACTACAGACTTCTTATGAAAGGTTTTAGTTCGATTCCTTAACCTCTGCACAGGCTCACACAATCAGGCAGAGAATTCCGCTGGAGTGCTGAGTGCAAGGAATCTTTCTGGGAACTGAAGAAACGGCTCCCCACTGCGCATGATCCCTTCATTCTGAATACAGATGCAAGTAATCATGGAATAGGAACAGTTCTTCCATAGAATCAAAATGGAAAAGAACGTCTCATCGGTTATTACAGTAGAACTCTCAACAAAGCAGAAACAAGGTATTTAGTAATCAGGAGGAAGCTGTTAGCCACAGTAACGGTCGTTAAATGGGTTCACCATTATCTCCATGGAAGGCAATTCCACGTCAGGGCAAGCCATGGAGCTCTTCACTGGCTCTTGAATTTTCGCTACCTTGAGGGCCAAGTGGCAAGTTGGTTAGATACGCTTGGAATACACGACTTCACCATAGAGCATAGACCAGAAAGAATCCATAATAATGCTGACATTTTGCCCCGACGGCCATGTGAGGATTGCCGCCAATGTGATAGAGAAGAAGAACATGATACTGAGAGAGCTCTGAAGTTGGCCAAACAAGGTGAGATGAACTCAGACGCACCTGTATTGACTTGCAACTCCTTAACTAATGAGACCGAAGAGAA